>JALPQD010000026.1:8496422-8651671 GCA_023101885.1 Typhlomys cinereus
CAATCTTACTCGCCCCTCCTCCTGCAAATTTCCCCATATACTTAGGATGGGAGAGATTAGCTGGCCTAGGTTCCTGGGGTTGATATAGGGCTCTGATGTTCTGGATTATGGTTGTTTGATTTTTATTCACTTTATCTGCTCCTGCATGCCCCTTCACTCCACTCATGGGTATTCGATAAAAGCCCGTGCAGTCCTTGATGGTGGCCTATTTTCTCTGCCTATAAATGGGTCCCCTCCTCTCCTTGGTCCTGGTGTGGCTCTGCTTCAGCATAATTACGGTCATAATCTTTTGAAAAGTACTATAATATTAACAGTATTTATCCTGATTGTCTCTAAGTTGGTTTGGTACTAGGAGCCACCTATTAGGGAGCACATGCGGTGCTTAATTTTCTGGGTCGGGGGATACTTCACTCAATATAATTGTTTTCTTGCCATCCATTTCTGGGCAAAGTCCATGAATTAACCATTTTTGATGGCTGATAGCACTCCATTGTATAGTGCCGACATTTTCCTTATCCACCTTGTCACGTCTTGGACATTTAGGTTGAACCTCCATACTTGCGCCTATTGGTATAAAGCATGCTAGTGGACATTGGTCCGAGCTCGTATACTGAGGTGAACCTTTTGCTGTCATGAGGGTTTATTCCTAAAAGTGGATAGCGGGTCATATGGCATTTCAATCTTTAATATTTCTTTAAGAATCTCCAGATGGCGCAACAGAGGGCTGTAGGAGGTCCTCATTCCCACCACAATGGAGAAAGAGTTCCCTTCTCTCCACATCCGTCTCCACATTTGTTGTTGTTTTGTACTGTGGATTTTTGCCATTCCTGATGGGGGTGCGATGATATCTCAGGGAAGTTTTGATTGCATTTCCCTGACAGCTATGAATGTGGAGCATTTTTTTAATTTTTACTTTTATTATTTATCAATTGTGCATGTATGTGCCGTGCACATGGTTGTTTTGTGTGGTGTGTGTGTGTGGTGTGTGTGTGTAGAACCACGGACTAATTCGGAACACACCATGGACTCTCACCTCTTTTTTACTCGCCCTGGGATTCACAGGCTCCGCCCTACCAGGACCGGAAACGCAGGCTGCCCCCGCTTCACGCCGGCTCTATACGTGGGGTCTGGATCCAACTCAGGACCTTCTGCCACAAGCAGAGGCTTAACCCTGAGCCACTACTCCGGCCCTGTGGAGCATTTTTTAACATATTTGTTAGACATTTAATTTCATCCTGGGTAAGGTTTTATTTTAAGTTCCAGGGCCCATTTTTAATTGGGCACTAGTTTCCTTGGTGTTTAGTTTTCTAAGTTCTTTGTGCACTCTGGATAATACGAGCTCTATCAGATGGGTGGTTATGTGAAGATTTCCCATTCTGTGGGTTGCCTTTCAGCTCATGTTACAATTTCTTTATCTGAACAGAAACTCTTTAATTTCACAAGATCCCACTGTTAGAGTTGGTTGCAGTGACTGTGCTATTGGATGTCTGTTTTAGGATTGTTGACCTAGCTCATCTGCTCAAGGGAGTTACCTACTCTATCAACTATGGTTTTTATGTCTCTGGCCTTATATCAAGTTCTTTGATCCATTGGAATTAAGTATTGTACATGGTGACAAGTACGGGTGTAGTTTTAATCTGCATGTGGACATCCAATTTTGGCAACACTGTTTGTTGAAGATGCTGTTCTTTTTCCGTTAGAATTTTTGGGCCCCTTTGTCAAAGACCAAATGGCTGTAGTTTTGTGGGCTTATATCTGGGTCTTCAAACCTTATCCATTGATCTCTATGACTATTTTGGAGCCAGCACCAGGCTGTTTTTATAACTATGGATTTGTAATACCGACTAGTTGGTATGGTAATCCTCCAGCAGTGTTTTTGTACTCAGGATTGTCTTGGCATCCTGGGTCTTTTGTGCCCATAGAATTTTGAGATTGTTTGTGTCAACTTCTTTAAAGAATTGCTTTGGATTTTAATTGGTATAGCATTGAATTGTATATTGCCTTTGGTAGGATGGTCATTTTTACGATGTTGATTCTGCCAATCCAGGAACATGGGAGGTCGTTCCACCTTCTGGTTTCTTCTGCAATTTCTTTCTTTAGGGTTTTAAAGTTTTCATTGTAAAGGTCTCTTCCTTCCTTGGTTAGGTTATACCAAGGTATTTCCTTGTTTTATGAGATACAGGCAATGGAATTGTTTCTCTCAGGGCTTTTTCATTTCTTTCATTCTGGGCATATAGGAAAACCACTGATTTTTGTACATTTATTTTGTATCCTGCCACTCTGCTGAACTTCTGTATTATTTCCAGGAGCTTCCTGGTGCAGTTTTTTGGATCACTCAGGTATAAGATCATGTCATCAGAAAATAGAAATAACTTGACTTCTTCCTTGCTGATTTGAATCCCTTTTATATCCGTTTCTTGTCTTATGGCTTCACATAATGCTTTAAGTTCAATATTGAATAGAAGTGGTGAGAGTGATCAGCCTTGTCTATTACTGATTGAAATGGGAATGCTTCAAGATTTTCTCCATTGGGTATAATCCTTGCTGTTAGCTTTTTGTATACCGCTTTTATTATATTGATAAAGGTTCCTTCCATTCCAACTGTCTCTAAGGTTTTGATCATAAAAGTCTGTTGGATCTTGTCAAACGCTTTTTCTGTATCTATCGAGAATATCTAGTCATCTTGGACTTTGGACTGGTTTATATGGTGAATTACATTTATTGATTTGCGTATGTCAAACCAACTTTATGTGCCTGGGATAAAGCCTACTTGATCACCGTGAATGATTTTTTTGATATGTTTTTGAATCTGATTTGTTAAGACTTTTTTGAGAATCTTTGCATCTGTGTTCATCAGAGAGATGAAACAGATTAAGGTGTATTGGTGTTATTAGCTCCTTAAATGTCTGGTAGAATTCTGTGCTGAATCCATCTGGTCCAGGACATTATTTGGTGGGAAGATTTGAGATTACTTCCCAAATTTCCTCATATGTTATAGGACTATTTAAATTTTTATTTATTTTTTATTATTATTTATTATTTATTCAATTGTGCGTGTATGCATGTTTGTGCATGTATGTGTGTGTATGTAGAACCACAGATGAATTCGGGAATCACCATGGACCACCTCCATCTCCTCCCTGTTTACTCCACCCCGGGATTCACAGGCTCTGCCCTACCAGAACCAGAAACGCAGGCCGCCCCCACTTCCACCTGGCATCTATATGTGGGATCTATGATCCGAACTCAGGACCTTCCACCTGCAAGGCAGAGACTTAACCTCTGAGCCACCTCTCCAGCCCCAATATAGGACTATTTAAATAATTCACAACTTCCTGATTCAGTTTAGGTAAGTTGTGTTTACTTAGGAATTCATCCATATCTTTTGTGTTGTGAAATTACACAGAGTATGAGTTTTTGAAATATGATGTTATAATTCACTGTATTTCTTGGGTATCAGTAGTGATAACTCCATTTTCATTTCTAATTTTGTTAATTTGGGTTTTCTCTCTCTTGCTTTTGGTTAATTTCGCTAGGGGTGTATCAATCTTATTGATTTTTTCAAAAAACCAGCTTTTGAACTGGTTGATTTTCTGTATCATTTACCTAATCTCAATTTCGTATATTTCTCCCCTTATTTTGCTAATCTCCTCTCTTCTACTGCTTTGAGATTGGATTGTTCTATTTTCTCTAAAGGTTTAAGCTGCATTGTTAAGTTATTTATTTCTGATGTTTCCATTTTTTTTATGTAGGCATTAAGAGCTATGAACTTACCTCTTAGGACAGCTTTCATTGTGTCCCAGAGATTTTGGTAAGTTGTATTTTCATTATCATTCACTTTCAGAAAATCTTGAATTTCTCCTTTTTAATTTCTTCCTGAGTCCAGTTCTCATTCAGCATCATAATGTAAAGTTTCCAGGAGTTAGTGTGTTTTCTGCTCTTTGTTGTTTTTTGGATGTCAAGCTTTAGGCCATGGTGGTCTGATAGGGCACAGGCTAGAATTTCAACTTTCCTGTATCTGTGGAGATTCATTTTGTGGCCCAATATGTGATCTATTTTGGAGAATGTTCCTTGTGCTTCTGAGAAAAATGTGAATTCTTTGGTGTGTGGATGAAAAGTTTGATAGAAATCTGTAAGGTCCACTTCTGTAAGGGTTTGATTAAGTTCCAAAGTGTCTCTGTTAAGTTTTCTACCTGTTGGTCTATCCCATGTTGAGAGGGCCGTATTGAAATCCCCAAGAATTATCATTTTGGGGTTGATTTCTCACTTTATACATTGTAGGGTTTGCTTAATGAATGTTGGGGATGGGGCGGTATTGGGTGCATATATGTTCAGTATTGTGAAGTCTTCCTGGTGAATTGTACCTGTGACTAAAATGTAGTATCCATCTTTGTCTCTTATGATTTTTTTTTGGTTTCAAAACCACTTTGTCCGACATCATTATGGCTACCACTGCCTTTTTCCTGGTTCCATTAGCTTGCAGAATTTTGGACCAGCCTTTTATTTTTAGGATGTACCTATCTTTTGTGGTGACTTGAGTTTCCTGAAGGCAGCAGATTGATGGGTTTTGATTTTTAATCCAAGTTTGTAATCTGTGTCTCTTGATCAGTGAGTTATTTCCATTGACATTTAATGTTAAAATAGAGAAATTATTTTTAACTTGGGACATTTATTATGTTTAATGTCTTTTGTAAGTGTATTGTTTCGCTTTTAGGTTTTGGTGGTATTATACTTCCCTTCTGATCTCCTGCATAGGTTTGTTTTCTTCTTCAAGCTTGAGTATCATTTCTAGCATTTTTTGAAGGCCTAGTTTGGTGGACATGTATCTCTTCAAGTTGTCTTTGTGCTGGAAAATTTTTTTCTCCCTCAGTGCGGGACCCTGGGTGGGTGAGTGAAGGGGGGATGTTGTGGTGGTAGGCACAAGTAACTTGGAGAGATGGGGCATTGCCCATATGTCCTCCCAGGCCATAACTTGGGGCTGGAAAGGTAGCTTAGGGGTTAAGCCTCTGCCTTGCAGGCAGAAGGTCTTGAATTCGGATCCTAGACCCCAAATAGAGATGCCGGGCAGAAGCAGGGTGGACTGTGTTTCTGGTCCTGGGAGGGCAGAACCTGTGAATTCTGGGGCAGAGTAAACAAGAGGAGGTGGAGGGGGTCCATGGTGGTTCCGGATTTGCCGTGGTCTACATACACGCACACACACACATACATGTACACAACCACACACACAACATATGCCACAGGCACAATTGAATAAATAGTAATGAAAAAAGAATTAGATAAACTAACTCAATCTTGCCATGGCGAAAATTAGTAACAACAGCTTTAAATGGCATGCCTATAAGAGAGAATTAAATCATTCTGGCATGTTTTTAAACAGGTAAGAAGACACTACTGTTTAAGTATATTATCGTGAAAGTATGCATAGCATAGCTTGGATTATTCCTTGGTTCAGACAATATGCAGCATATTCCGATCCTGACAAAGACTTCACAATGCCTTTTCATAAGTGAAATAGTAAACGAAGATTTATGCTGCTTAACTTGTTACATCCAAAATGTATTGCTCTTCTTTTGTTCAGTGTTTCCTTCTATAGTAAATACATGTGGTAGCAGTGAGGCTCCGGGCGGCGATAATAAGGAACCATTTAATTTTCTATAGTACTGTATCTTTACTCTTGGATCCTCTCATCTGCAGTGATTCAATCACAGCTGAGCATTCACAAAAATTTTGATAATTCTCGATATTTAAAATGTAATTGGAGGACTGTGAGATTATTCAAGATAAAACTTTTCTTTTTTTTTAATTAAAAAAATTTTTTTATTATTTATTCAACTGTGTGCATGTGCTGTGTATGTTGCCTGCGCATGTGTGTGTCTGTGTGTGTGTGTGTCGTGTATGTGTAGAACCACGGACGAATCGCGAACCACCATGCGCCTCCACCTCTTCTGCCCCGGGATTCACAGGCTCCCCCTACCCGGACCACAGCGCAGGCGCCCCGCTTCCGCCTGGCGTCTATACGTGGGGTCTGGGATCACGAACTCAGGACTTCCGCCTGGAAGGGGAGGCTTACCCTAGCCACTCTCCAGCCCCAAGATAAAAACTTTTCTTATACCACCCTGATGGTGTGAATTCAATGTACTGAACCTTTATTAAAAAAAAAACAACATGGTGAGTCAAAACTATAATGTCAGCATCTTACGCAAAACTGGAAAAATGGACAATCGATTTTTATGCAACATATCGCCGAAATAGCAAGAGAGATTTGCCTTGAGACAAAGAGGGAGAAAGGATTGACTCTGAAAAAGTTTTTGTCTGACTTCTATTGCATGCCTGCCATTTAAAAAATATTATTTAAGAAAAGTAAACAGGCTGATGATGACTCAGCAGCTAAATCTCTGACTCACAAGTAGAGGATTCTGAGTTCAGATCTTGGATCTCATTAAAAATGCCAGGAAGTCTTAAAGATGGGGAGGACCAATGATATGAAATACTCCACACAAGTCAGGACTTTAGCAGCCAGGATAAAGCCACATGTGATTGGACTTTGCCTGACTGAAATGGTGACCTGTCAATGACCCTCCAAAGTCTAGACTGATCACAGGGGAGAATGCTTCCAGAAGTAGGATCCTTAAAGGCATAGGTTAACAGTCATAATAGAGTTCCTACGTGCCATCAGCACAAGAAGGGGCACCAAGCTATGTCAGTGGGTCCTGAATCCTCACTTGTGTAGAGGACTAAGAGGGATATTGGAGCCCACATAAAGGATGCTCTTGGGGATGGGAGAGAGGAAGCAAGAGGTACTGGGTGAGGGGAAGGGAAGGGTGAGAGAGGGGGTAAATGGCATAAAAGTGCAATGGGGGATGGAGATAAGGGGGAGGGAAAAAGAGGAAGGTAGCTATTGAGCTTGTATGATGAGGAAAAAATGTGTAATACAAGAAGAAAACAAACAAGATTGACAACCCCCAGTTTACTTCATGAAAGAAACAGAAATGATGCACAAGTTGATAAAATTAGAGAAGAATTTTAAAAAATGCCAGTCAGAAACAGGAGTGGTTTGTACTTTCACTCCAAAAAGGCAGTCTGGTAAACTCTAGTGTGGGGGTTGCTAGGCCCAGAATCCTGCACTCTGGATGATACATGAGCAACTGAACAGGTCATTGAGTGACTCCTCCCTTGGGCGGTTGAGTTTGCCTCTTGTCTGCAAGACAATGATAGACTGAATTCCCTCCTTGGAAGTTGAGAAAACTCCAGGTTTTGGAAACTTTTGTTTCTCTAGAAACTGGCTGGGCTGTTCCTCCCCATAGTTCTTTCTGCTACCTGAGAGATGTTAATGCAGTGGCCAGTAACTGTTTTGGGGCATACATTGTCCATTCTCTTCTTTTTTTTCTTTTATTAGAATGTAATTATACATTTTAAAATTTTTTTACCAGATCCTTCCCTCCCCCCCTCCCCCAACCCCCTCCTCCCCCTCCTCTACCTCCCCATCCCCCAGTGTCTCCCCCCTAATTCCCAGAGAGTCCTTTATTGTGTACGCCTGACTCTCCACTGGGTCCTCCTCTCCGAGACATATAAGGACCCAGTGGCATTTCCATAGCCCTTTCTCTTGTTCCCCTTAAGCATAAGATCACTACTATGGCTGTCAATCCCTTGCCTCCAGGGGTCTCGGTGCCCTTAACAGATGCTAGACTTTATGAGGGCAACAGTGCGCTGGACATTGCGCAGGGCATGCAAGTCCCATTACGATTGCTTTGGCCCCAACTATTTTTGAGAATCTTGCAAATCGTTGTTCCTCCATCCTTTTGCTCTTACAATCTTACCGCCCCCTCTTCCGCAAATGTCCCTGAGCTGCAGGATGGGGAGAGATTAGGCTGGCCTAGTTCTATGTGATTGATATAGAGTCTCTGAAGTTCTGGATTGTGGTTTGTTGATTTTCTTTTGCAGTTTTGCTGCTCCTGCAATGCCCTTCACTCCATCCTGGTGGGCATTGTATGTTACCCCCTGGCCAGAGAAAAAACCTGTTAAACTGGAGTCTTGTTATAATAGCACATCAAGGGTAGATGTAATAAAAGTGGGAAACCTCAGTGAGGGAGGGGTCCATCACCCATTTCCAAAATGATTACTTTTTATCTGCTAGATTTTATGCCCTCCCCTTCTGGTGAGATCAGGAAAGAACGTCTGTGAACTTAACCAGGTTTCTCATTACTTACTTGCAGACCTTGATGGAGGCCTATATTCTCTGCTGTAACATGGTCCCCTCTCTCCTTGTTTCTGGTGTGGCCCTCCTACCCCATCTCTCTTGTTCATAATCCTTGCAATTACTGTGTTACATAGGTTTACTTTTGAGTATCTCAATGTGGGCTGGGTGAGTTTGGTACTAGGAGCCACCTATTAGGGAGTACATACGGCGCTTAATTTTCTGGGTTTGGGATACTTCACTTAATATAATTGTTTCTAATAACATCCATTTCCCAGCAAATTCCAGTAATTCGTCATTTTTGATGGCTGAGTAGTACTCCATTGTATAGATGTACCACAGTTTCCTTATCTACTTGTCAACTGTTGGACATTTAGGTTGATTCCATGACTTTGCTATTGTAAACAGTGCTGCTGGGAACATGGTCGAGCTTGTGCTATCGAGGCGAACCTCTGCTGCATGGCGGGTTATTCCCAAAAGTGGGATAGCAGGGTCATATGGCATTTCAATCTTTAATTTCTAGCAACAAGGTGACATGCCTGCTTACTCTACCTGGAGACATCATGTCTGGTCCCACAGCAGCTAGATGTCACCCCTGACTTTTCTTTGTTAACTAGAATGCATATGTTTTACATAATCCTGTAAAGAATTTGGTTCTGCTCCTCTTTGATGTTTTCCTGAATTTGGCCCTGCTTCTTGATTATAAAACCCCTGTATGTTACAATAAAGTTGGCTTGGATGAAAAGGGACATCCAAGACCCCCTCTGACCCAAGCCTGAAACTTTTAATTCCTACTGCTCCCACTTCAGATTTCCACATTTGTAGGTTCGGGTTCATGCTGGTTCGTGGGTCTCGACACTCCAGAGCAAAGCAAAGAGTAGTTAGTGAAATATAGGATAATTTCAAAAGCCATCCTTGGGCCTCCAGAGGTAAAATTTTCCCTCTTCTACATAAACACAGACACATAGACACATATACACACACACACACACATACACACACAGACATGCGCACACACACGCATGTAAAAATAAAATTTAAAAAGATAACTGGATCTAAATTTAAGATAAGTATGTCAATATTTCCAGAAATACTGAAATTGCACTTAAATTACTTCTTTATATTAAAATATGTAAAATATTTATAATACTATTTAATATTTTGAATGTTTAGACTAAAAGTATTTATCATAACAAAGAAAGTTTTTGGATTTAATATTTGAGTAATACTTTACTACTGAGGCAGTGTCATGCAGGGGTAAAATGTGCTGAACTTCATATGAAGGAGGAGAGGAAGGAGAGGAGGAGGAGGAGGACAAAGAGGAGCAGTTAAGTGAAAGATGGGAGAGAAGGATGATGAAGAACAGGTGTCAGGGGAAGGAGAAAGAAGAGAAGTAGGAAGAGGAGAAAAAAGAAATAATGGCTAACAAAGTATCATATAAATATTCTCTAAAAAATAACTTGCAAAAACAGTCTAGTAAATCTCATTGAGCAACCAAAATAAGGAAAGAAAGAGTCAAAGAGGGAGGAAGTAGGAAGGAAGGAAGTAGAAGGGGTCAATGTTAGGAAGAGGAAGGGATCTGTGGGAAGAGGAAAAAGTGGGTAATATAGAAATGAATGTAATGGAAATACATTATATGAATGTTTGAAAATGTCATAATTAAGCCAAGTACTATAGATCATATATGGTAAAATAATTAATTCAAAAGGTCCATATAAAAATTGACTTAATTTCTAAAGGACCTTGGAGTCAATAATTGTTCCATAAATAATTAAGAAAAATAAAATATTGTTCTTATATTTCAATGGCATAGGCAAAATATCTATATTTCTAATATAGTGCACTTATACAAAAATGATAATTGTTATGTTATTTTTCATTGAATTCAAATTTCCTACTCACTTAACCTTGTCCTCCGTCACTTATTTTATTTGAAAAAAAACTCTGATTTAACTTGTTACTTGATCAAATGCCACTGATCAAATGCCACTGGCTTTTAAGGATATCTATATAAATAATAGCCTGACTTTTATTAAAAAATAAAGGAGACCAAAAAGAAAATACACCATAGGACTATGTTCTACCAAGTTCCAGAGATACAACTGGTTCCAACTAAGTTTGCTCCCACTAGTAATTTTGGAGTTTGCTGAACAGATAAAAGTCTAGGACAAGAAAGGCAGCTCATGTGAGTCAATCAGGATTTCTCACTAATCTATTAGGATCTAGAAAGATTAATAAGGTCCATAGGTAGAGTAACAGAAAGCTGAAGAATTCAGGTGAAAAAGTACATTTATTTTCTTGAAAATTTGTTCCATGTTTTTGGTGACACTTTACCTCTCTGTCAGGATATAAAGGTACAAGGACACAGATATTCCTATGTCCTGTTATTGCTACACTTACAAATGAAGATGAAGATTCTATAGAAATGAGAAGATGAATATAATTATAGATACATTTGTTATTATTTAATGAAGATTATTGGAGAAACTGAATCATCAGCTTCTAAAAAGTGAAATTTATAAAGCAAAATAGAAAAAAATTCTAAAAAACTTAGGTCATGTTAGAGTAAAAATAGGGTATATTTCTTTAATATGAAAGTGTCATAAAATCTCATTAAATTGACATTGATGAAGTTCTTGCTATGGTATAGTTGCAGTATGTCATTTCTGTCACATAGTAAGCTAGTAATAAATATTTGATGAATGAATAAAATCTTCCCAATATCTGTGGACTAATTTACTTATAACATATGATCGCTTAATTCAATGACATATCAGTACTTGATTCAATGAAACTATTTTCAGAACTTGGTAAACAGAATCTGTTAAACGAAACTCTTAAGGATCAATTCACGGGATATGATTACTAAATGTTTACCATTTAAAACAATCAGAATCTTATATTAATGGTATTCAACTTCTCTTATAAACCTGCAAAATCTCTTGGAAAATGTTCGAATACACAAATATCTTGAAAAACTCCTATAAGGATATTTGAATAAAATCACCTTTTATGCACTGTGATATGGTACTGAACATTCTCAACACAAACATGACATCTGAAGCAATCATGCATTTTTATTTATTTGAATCAGTATGTCATTTGATAGGGTACATCTTGCCAGAAATAAGTTTATCAGACAAGTTTATATGGCTTTGGCAGCAAATAATTTGGTAATGGTAATGGTAAAACAGTAGAGTTATATTTCGATATAAAAGAAGATGAGGATCATAAGCTTCTCAGCCTTTAAGTAGAAACTCAGAGAATGTAAGACCCAGGATCATAAAATAAGTTAGAAGTGAACAAATATAGGTTTGTCACTCAACATTTGAATGTTAGTTATTCTTTCATCTAGTTCTGCCATTCTTGATGAGATTTTTGAGTTTCATATTATAGTCTAAGGCAAGAAAAAAAAAAGGAATTGTCAGAAGTCCATTTCATATACCTAAATGCTTGCTGAGAGGTAACAGTTAAAATGATTACTTTATGGAACAAATACTGTCAACAATGTATTTGGTTTATGCTACATGTTATTGCACTTTTCTTGTATTATCTACTTGTAGTTTAAATTTCAAGTATTTAAAATAAAAATGCTGATAAGAGTTTCTACTGAAAAGTAAAATAAAAAGAACAATCTGGCAATGCTGATGTATTAGCTATTCTAGTTTTGTGGTGACAAAATACTTTACAAATGCAAATTTGTGAGGGCTTATGTTGGCTTTAATTTATAGATCATTCACTGTGGTGAGAAAGGCATGGTGGCAATAGTAAAATGCTTATCCAAATTTCAAGTTGACACTCAATTAGCCAATACACTTAGTCTAGTTGAAGACAGAACAAAGCATGACTTAGTTTGAGAATTATTTCAAATACATAAACCACAAATACAAGTTATATAATGTAAATGCTCCCTTTGCCTTAGGGGGTTTACTGATTTCCGCCCTCCAGGGTCGTTTCTCTCATGTCTTCTCTGACTTTAAGCTATGTATTCTGTTGTAATGCATTCCCACCTTAAAGCCAAATTATCATACCCTGATCAGCAGGCCCCAAGCTCTAAAAAGTTCGTAATTGCTGAAGTCCCTTCCTTGTGCAGGCTTCTGTTACACAAAAAAACCCCACATCAACCTAACAAATATGGTCAAAGTATAAAAAATATTTTAAGTAAAGTTTATATGAATCCCAGTACAATGCATAATACATCCCTGGCATTGCATACACACACACTGAAAAAACAGACTGACCAAATTCACTTTGATAAAATTATGTATATATTTGATAGAACTAATTCAAGATAAATTTTGACAAAAGTAAAGTATTAATGAGCATAAAGTAAAGAAATTTAACCAGTAACGGTAGAAAAATGTAAACAACATTAGAATAGCTGATTTAAGTTCAAAATGGTAGCAATATTAGTACATTGAGATAATATATAAATTACATTCTTGCATTACATAGGATCTGGTAAAGAATAAAAAACCATAGTTGTGAGCAAAAGATAACTTCCATTTGTTAGATATTTAAATTATTTTCATTGCATATTTAATTTAATGCATATGGCTCTGATTAACCCAGAGATACATAGATTTTCTTTTTAATGGCTTGAGTCTTATTTCTTATTTTTATCTTCTATTTTATCTATAAATATCTAGAAAATTCTGTCTTATCTTTCCCCATACTATTTGGAATTCAAATAATCATATATCTGAGACATACTGCATAAATCCTACAGAAAAAAAAGCCAATTACTACACAGTATAATTCAACCTGTTAAATGTGGGTGCAGGAACTGATTTAAGAATTTATCCACTATCAGTAGGGGGTTTATAATCATAAATCCTGTGTTATTTCATTTTGAAAGACACTATTTATTTTAAAATAGAAATAAATTTTTTCTACACATTACACTAATGTAATATAAGAGACATCAAAAATGGCATATAACAGCTTTGAGAATATTCATGTGAATATATGCAACTAATACATATTGCCACAGACATGTTTATTTGATACATTGATTTTGAAGTCTATTTTAAACATGTTTTCTATAATGAAGCCCATATGATAAATTTGAACTTCTAGCTATTTGATTTTGTTGTCCTCCTTTATGTCATCTGATAACAAATGTAAAATTCTCTACCAATAAGCAGGGAAAGCAGTTTTGGTCATAATATTTCCTCTTTTCCTACCATAAGATATGCAAAAAGTCACAGGAATTGGATTGTTGATGACTTCTTTCAAATTTCCCAGAAGACAGGTAAAATTTGCAATAGACTTTTTAAAAAAAAAATAAAGCATAAATCCCCAAGAATTATTGTTTTGGGGTTGATTTCTTGCTTTAGATGCCATAGGGTTTGCTTAATGAATGTGGAGGGGTCCGTATTAGGTGCATATATGTTCAGTATTGTGAAGTCTTCCTGGTGAATTGTACCTGTGACTAAAATGTAGTATCCATCTGTGTCTCTTATGATTTTTTGTTTTTGGTTTGAAGACCACGTTATCTGACAGCATAATGGCTACCCCTGCTTGTTTCCTGGTTTCATTAGCTTGCAGAATTTTGGACCAGCCTTTCTTTTTTTATTTTAATTTTTTTTATTTCTACTCATACAACTTTAATAGGTACACCAGTCCCCTCCCTCTCTCCAACCCCCCTCCCATCCTCCCTCCCTCCCTATCCCCCAGTGCCTTCCCCTCCCAACCCCAGAGCATCCTTTAATGTGCATGCCAGACTCGCCTCTGGATCCTCCTCTCCGATGAGGTGCAAGGACCCAGTGGCATTTCCCAGAACCCTTTCTCATGTTCCCCTTAAGCATAGGAACACTATTTTGGCTGTCAATCCCTTGCCTCCAAGGATCTTGGTGCCTTTAGCAGATGCTATACTTCGTGAGGTCAATAGTGTGTTGGACATTGTGCAGGGCATGCAAAGTCCAATTATGATTGCTTCGGCCCTAACTTATGTGGAGTATCTTGCATATCATTACTCCTCCCATCCTTGTGCTCTTACAATCTTACGGCCCCCTCTTCGGCAAATTTCCCTGAGCTTCAGGATGGGGAGAGATTAGGCTGGCCTAGTTCCAGGTGATTGATATAGAGTCTCTGATGTTCTGGATTATGGTTTGTTGATTTTTTTTTCCAGTTTTACTGCTCCTGCAATGCCCTTCACTCCATCCTGATTGGTATTGGGTATCACCCCCTGGCCAGAGATTAAAAGCTGTTAAACTAGAGTCTTGCTATAAGAGTATATTCAAAGGTAGATGTAGTAAAGGTAGGCAACTGCAGTGAGGGAGGGGTCAGCCTTTCATTTTTTTGATGTGCCTATCTTTTGTGGTGAGATGAGTTTCCTGAAGGCAGCAGATTGATGGACTATGGTTTTTAATCCAAGTTTGTAATCTCTGTCTTTTGATTGGTGAGTTAATTCCATTGACATTTAATGTTATAAAGAAGAAATTATTTTCAATTCCAGACATTTTTGATGTTTAGTGGCTTTAGTAAGTGTATTGTTGGGCTTTTAGATTTTGGTGGTATTATACTTCCCTTCTGTACTTCTGGATACGCTTGTTCTTTTCTGCAAGCTTGAGTATCATTTCTATCATTTTTGAAGGCCTAGTTCGGTAGACATGTAAGCCTTCAAGATGTCTTTGTGCTGGAAAGCTTTTCTTCTCCCTTAATCATGACAGATATTTTTGCCGGGTATATCAGCCTGGGTTGACATTTTTGCTCATTTAATATTGAAGTACATATCTCGAAGCTCTTCTGCTTTTACTGATTCCATTGAGAAGTCATTTGTTATTTTAATAGGTTTACCTTTAAAAGTGACTTTTTTTTTCCCTTGAAACTCTCAGCACTTTTCTTTGTCTTGAATGTGGAGTTTTGACTATTATTTGCAGTGAAGAGTTTCTATTTTGGTCATATCTGTTTGGGATGCGAAATGCCTCTTGTATTAAGATGGGTCTCTCATTCTTTAGTTGAGGGAAGTTTTCATTTATGATAATTTGAAAATTTTTCTCAGGTGTGATATTTTGGGATTCTTGTTCTGGTTATCCATGAATGCGCATGTTAGGCTTCTTCAGGGTGTCCCATATTTCTTGAATGCTCCTCTCCAGTATCTTTTTGGCTTTAACTACCTCTTCTATTGAGCTGGTTAATTCTCCCACTTTGTCTTCCAGATCCGAAATTCTATTTTCTACTTCATTAGTTCTGCTGATAAGACTCTCTGTTGAATTCTGGGTTGAAGATAACTTGTCTTTTAATTCAATTTCAAACTCTGCCTGAGACTGTTTTAACTGCTCTATGCTTATCTTTGTTTCTTGAACTGTTTTTCTCAACTCCTCCAAGTGTCTGTTGTATTCCTGTTCAAAGTGGTTAATGTGGTTGTTTAACTCCTCCCAGATTTCCTCTTTCATAGTATTGATCATGGTAATTATGCTTTGAATGTCGATGTCTTGGGTCTGGCTTTCTTGACTATTTTCTGTGAAGATGTTCTGGTTGGAATCTATCATTATGGGGTTAATTCTTTCGGTTAGAGGTTTGCCTTCTTGGGTTTTGTTTCTTATGGCTCTGCGCTTTGACTTGGGCATTATTGTTTTGTGTCTTAAGACCTTTCAGTTTCTGTGTGATTTTGACTAAACTGATTTAGTTGGTATTACTACTCTCAGGCAGTTATTATTAATATTTGTCTTGGAATTGGGTATGTTTGTCTATTTTTTTTTTGTTATGTCCTAGATGAGGCTATTAGACTGTTAGTACATCAAGGGGTGAATATTAGTATGGTAGCATACTTTTGCGATTTAGTACCTTAGTGACATGTGAGGGTGTGTGGTATAATCCCTGAAGTGTATATGTTTTGGGGGTGGCTATATGGAAAAGTTAATACACAGTGATTAATATTTGAAAGGAGCAGGATGATAAAAAAAGAGGTTTACTTATCTTTGGGCTGGATGTGAAGAATCTTTCCCATGTGATAAGATGATTTTAGAGGACTTCAGATGTATGGCCTTTGTCCCCTAGAGTTTTGCTTGAGTTTCCTTTGGACTCTGTTCAATTCTGAGTAGCATTGTGTCCTCCCTGTACCAGGAGCGAGAGTCCCTGGCAGGCCAGAGGGGCTGACAGAGAGGGCAGAGCTCTTCACCTGGGACCAGGGCTTGGCTTAGTGTTCCACCCAAGCTCGAGGCAGCCTGGGTGTTGTTCAAGGTGTTTGGTAGGAGGACGAGTGGCGACCTGGGTGCTGGTGGAACTTACCTGGAATGGAGGACCAAAAGTGAGTCCTGTCCCAGGCAGGCGGGTGGACAGCCTGTGGAACAGAGTTGCTGGGACCTGGGGCGTGGTCCAGGCAAAGCTGAGGGAGCCTGAGTGTACTCAAGCTGGCTGGTGGGAGGAGCTGGGATGGGTGGAGACCTGAGTGTTGGTGGAACTTACATGGGATGTAGGACTGGGAGTGAGTTCTGTCCCAGGTGGGCAGATAGGCAGGCTGGTGGGACAGAGGGGCTGGAACCTGGGGCATGGATTTATGTGGGATCTGAAATCTTATCTCAGGACCTTACACTTGCAAGACAGTCTTAACACCTATGCTATCTCTACAGGTCAGCAAATAATAATTTTAAAATATATAAACTCAACTGCAAATACTATACTGCTTAAAATTTATTGTGCAAATAAATAGTTCACATTGATAGCACAAGCACGACTATGTTCATAGCAGCACTGTTTACAATAGCAAAGTCATTAGGAATACTACTCAGCCATCAAAAATGATGAATTAATGAAATTTTCCAGGAAATGGATGGAATTAGAAAAAAATATTTTGAATGAAGTATCCCAGACCCAGAAAATTAGGTTCACTATTTATTCCCTAATAGGTGGATCCTAGTACCAAACCCACTTAGTGACACACTCAAAGATAAATCTCTATAATACCTAAAGCAATTGCAACGATTATAAGAAAGGAGGGAAGAGGAAGGAGGGTCCCACCAGAAACAAGAAGAATGGGGATCATGCTACACCAGAGAAAATAGTATTGCAAGTAAGTAATGAGACATCTGGTTGGGCTCGCAGACTTTCCTTACTGGTCACTTGCATCTGATGGGGCATGATCTCACCAGAAATGGAGGGCATAGAGTCTGGCAGATAGAAGGTAACCATCCTGCAAATGGGAGACTGAACCCCCCTCACAGCAGTCTCCTACTCTTATTCCATCTACCTTTGAATCTACTCTTATAATAAGACCCTCTTTTAACAGCATTTTATCTTTGGCCAGGGGTTGACATCCAATACTCATCAGGATGGAGCCAAGGGCGGTGCAGGAGCAGTAAAACTGAAAAAAAAAAATCAACAAACCATAATTCAGAAAATCAGAGACTCTACATCAACCACCTGAAACCAGGCCAGCCTAATCTCTCTGTATCCTAAAGCTCAGGGAAATTTGCAGAAGAGGGGGTGGTTAGATTGTAATAGTCTAAAGATGGGGAGGAGCAACGATATGCAAGATACTCCATACAAGTTAGGGCTGAAGTAATCATAATAGGACTTTGCATGACCTGTGCAATTACCAACATATCATTGAACCCCCAAAGTCTAGCATGGATAACAGGAGCTATGATCCTTAGAGGCAATGGATTAATAGTGTTCCTATACTAAAGGAGAACACAAAAAAAAAGTTCTAGGCAATGCTACTGAGTCCTTACACCTCATCAGAGAGGAGGACCCAGAGGAGAGTTTGACATGCACACTAAAGGATGCTCCAGGAATGGGGGGGGAGGTAGTACTGGGAGAAAGGGAGGGAAGGGGGAAAGGAAAAGGAAAAATGGGGAGGGACCAAGGGCATGCAGGGAGGGGTAGAGGAAGGGAGGAGAATGGGGTTCTTATCAACTTTGTATGAGTGGAAGAAATAAATAAAAAAACTTTATAAAAAATAAAAGATAAAGTAGAAACATCTAAAGGTTTCACATGTCTATTTAAGCCATTTTAAATCTCCTGAAACTTTGACAATGAAGAAGATAAGTGATATTCTTATAATAACCCAGAGTGGAAAACATGCACGGAATCTGGTTGCTTGCCAAATAATTGTAGGACACAGTAAATAACTTTTCCATGATATTAGATATGATAATACAGCCTGAAAAGCATCTCAGTGCTATTTGAATCTAAGTGTACTTAGCTGTTTGGAGATATGCTTGAACAATCATGCTTACAAAAAAAGAAAAGACTTAGGCATATCTATCAGTAAGAAAGACTAAGGGATTTCCTGCCACAATTTTTGCATAGTGAGTCCTTTTTTTCTCATATAGCAGAAGTCATAATTTCTAGACTAAAACAACCTTGATGACACAAATATCCTTTTTGTTGTTAAATCTTCTCAGATAAATGTCATTGAAGGAAAGACATGAAAGGTCAAAAATTGAAAAAAAAAACCTAAATAACCAAAATTCACACTTAAAGTCAACACGATTTTAGTGTATAGGAATAAGGTCAAGTTTGTGCAGATTCATTTGCATTTAGATAGCACAGTGTAGTTTGCAATTCAGTTTTAAATAAACTAACTCATTTTGATTTCACACAGAAGTCCTTCAGTACTGGTATGAATGTGGCAAATGATGTTCTCCTGTTTTACAAAAGAGAGGAGTTGAAATGACTCATCCCATTGCAACCAAGTTAGGTGGTGGTAGACCTACAACCATAGTTATGCTCTCCTTATTGCAGATTCAATTTGTTCTCCTTTAGAGTACTCATGTTCCTTATTGTTGTCATATTTGTGTACAGTTTTTAGTGTTTCTAAAGTGTTTCTTAGCACACAAAATGCAATGAAAGAAATTTTCCATAAGACATCATTTTTGATCCATTAAAAATCACATTCACATGACCCAAATATCCATTTACTTTTAGATTATTGCAGATTTCTTTCTGTAATTCTCCCTTTAGATAGAAATATCCTCTCATATCAATATTATCCTGAACTATCTGAACTAATATTTCTAGGTACTCTCAATCTAGAAGACACATAAAAATTTAAGTTAATTCTTCCCTTTTTATTAATGACTCTTCTTTCTCTATTTTCTAAATGAATGATAATCTTACCCATCAGTTATCCTACTGAAAAGAACATCATTTACCTTCTATCAAGGTATCCCATTTGATAATTTCAGGCTAATAATTCAGTGGAGAAATTTTCTAATCAATTCCTCATTCAATACTTAGCTGCAATATTGTATCACTTAACAGTGGTGCTTTTCATTACCTGTAAATTCATTTCCCCATTAAGTCATTAATATTTATTATTCCAATATGAAAATTTCCTTTGAAAAGTACCATTTTTCTGTTCACCTCTGCAATTTCCAATTACTTCTCTTTTTCCAAATTATTTTTTTCTTTTCTGAATAACTCTCTACCATTTGTCTCTTAAAAGCTTCTATTTCTCTTCACTCCAGTCTTTTCAGAATTTTCTTTACTAATTCAGTAACTTTTTCTTACTGCCTGTCATAATAGCTGGTCTTGAACTATTCATACAGATACTCTTAGAACACATAATTATGACTTACTTTCATTTCTAAAATAACTCATGTATCATCTCTGTAGGACCCTGGATGTTTTCTGTCTACAAAATTACACTTATTATTCTCACAAATAGTTTACATAGCAGCAAATGATCATTAGTTATGGCAACCGTTAGAAAAAAAGAATAACAAACCATAATTCAGATAATCAGAAACCCTACATTAATCACCAGAAACCAGGCCAGACTAATCTCTCCCCATCCTAAAACTCAGGGAAATTTGTGGAAGAGGGGGTGGTAAGATTGTAAGAGCCTAAAGATGGGAAGGAGCAATGATATGCAAGATACTCCACACGAGTTAGGGCCGAATTAATCATAATAGAACTTTGCATGACCTGCACAATGAACAACATGTCATTGACCCCCCCCCCAAATCTAACATGGATCACAGGCTCTAAGGTCCTTAGAATCAAGGGATTAATAGCCACAATAGTATTTTTATACTAAAGGGAATACAAAAAAGAGCTCTAGGCAATGCTACTGAGTCCCTAAACTTCATCAGAGAGGAGGACCAAGAGGGAAGTTTGACATGCACACTAAAGGATGCCCCAGGAATGGGAAGGGGAGGGGGCACTAAGAGAAAGGAAGGAAGGAGGGAAAGGAAAGGGAATAGGAGGGAGGGAGCAAGCGGATACAGGGAAGAGTGGAGGGAGGGACGGGAATGGGGTAATTATCAAATTTGTATAAAAATTATTAATAAAAATTACATGGAAATGATGTTGTAAGGTACATTCCCACTGCACATAACTTAATGTCATCTTGTATTCTGCCAATATTATAACTTAAGGAGGATGTTGTATAACACTTTAAATCATTTCATGCTGGAAGAATATTCAAAAGATTAAAAAAAGGTCATTTGTCACAAGAAGTTCCCAAAATTTCAAAACTGGGACACTATCGTCCAGGTAAAGAAAGCAGTAAATAACTGTTGTGAGCTGGAAACTCCAGCAGGAATGAAAGGCACTAGGATCCTTAGAAGCAAGGGATTAACAGTCATAATAGTGTTCCTATTCTTAAGGGGAACACAAGAAAGTTTTAGGAAATGCCACTGCGTCCTTACACCTAATCAGAGAGGAGGACCCAGAGGAAAGTTTGATATACACATTAAAGGATGCTTCAGAGATGGGGTGAAGGGGCACTGGGAGAAAGGGAGGGAGGGGGAAAAGGAAGGGGAAAAGGGAGGAGGGAGCAGGGAGGTTCAGGAAGGGATGGAGGGAGGGAGGGGACAGGGGTCCCTATTATGTTTGTATGAGCGGAAAAATAAATAAATAAATAAAAAGAAAAAAGAAAAAAATGAAGACTGAGCAGCTTAGAATTCTAAACTTTTTGAAATAGGTCATGTAGAAGAGAATTCCATAACTACAGCATACATGAGTTTCACTCATTCCATAGGGAAGGCTACACCAGAAGTGATGTCGCTGCCTCTGGATCATCCTTGTTCCTGTGAGTAATCCTCTTCCATACTCCTAAATTCATGGATTTATGAAGTTAGACTTTTTATAATCATGCCTTTATCTGGTATGGATTTCCTATTTGGATTGAATGATTATGTGACATCTTTCCAGGAAAGTGTCACACAGCAGATAATTTAGCATTCATGAGTAATTGTCAGAAATAACAGAAGTCCTCTGAGTACTCTTAGTATACATTTTTCTATTATTTTCTTTCTTGTGAGGACATGCATGTGTGTGTGTGTGTGTGTGTGTGTGTGTGTGTGTGTGTTTGAGTGTGTGTTTGTTTCAGAGGGCACTATATGTTCCAGTAGAGATTAAAGGATGACTTTGGTAATTTTTCTGAATTTCTTTTATCTTCTTTTGCTTCATTCCAGAATTTCTCAAGTTGTGCCTTTCAGAGACACAAGTACAGGCATCCACCACTTCTGCTGGCATCTTTGTGTGGCATCTGGTATCCAACTCAGGTCCTTATTCTTGTGAGGCAGAATTCTTGTGAGTCTTAACCACTGAGCAATTTTGTTAAGCTTTCTTAGTATTCTTGGCATAGCTTTCTCCTGTGTAAGAGAAAAAAATCAACATAATATTCAAGATATTCTTCCCTTTTCACTTCTAAGAATATTATATAACCAACATGAGAAACAAAAAAAATGAAAACAACTAACCAACATATTTTGTATCACCTCGTTTGTTTCACTTAATAGAATCCTTTCAAGTTTGATTCAGGTCACTATATTGACATCCCGTTCTTTTTCTTGTTCATTAGTATTCCATAGGATAAACAACATTTGGGTAGTTTCCAGGTTCTTCCACTGCAAATAAATCTGCTGTATGCTAGTATGGATTTTTGCTTGAACATAACTCTATTGAAATACCATTGCAATAAACATCCTGCAATGTAGTTGCTGAGTTACAAGACAGATGCTCAGATTATTAAAGAAAATTATGAACTGTGTCCTAGAATTTCATTTTTATGCATTTCAATGGCAGTGTGTGAACAATATTGTTTTCCTGCATTCGTTCCAGCATTGCTGTTGTTTTGGTTTTTATGTTAATCATTTTGGATGAAATTGAGTACAAATTTACTAATTCTTTTTCCCCAAAAAAACTTTATTATTATTGTATACAAGCTCAGTAGATACACCCTCCCTCCTTCCCCATCCCACTCCATTCTCTCCTGTTGTTCTCCATCCCACTCTCAGCCTCTTTCTTCTCTCTCTCATACCTCTTTCCTCCTTCCTCCTTTCTGGTGTTTCAGGCCTGCTCGCTCCCAACATTCAGAACATCTGTTTATATGGCCGCTGAATTTCCCTCTGGGTTATCTACACTAGTGAGGGTTCTGGACTCAATAGCATAGCTTGGGGCTTCTTCTTGGACTGACCACTAATATGGGTACTCTGTTATATCTGTTTAACCCTGTGCCTCTAAAGAGCCTACTCCCTGAAGTCTTCTCCCTTTGAGATTGGTGCTAAAATTTGAGGGCTTTGTTGACTTGTCAGCCATTGTGCCAGACAGGGGAGGTCGAAAGACTAAGCAATATTCTGGCTGTTGCCCAGTCTTGAGTGGAGTATCTTGCCTATCAGTGGTCTTCCTTATCTTAGAATCTTGCAGCCTCCTATTCTGCAAAGTTCCCTGAACTAATGATTGGGGTGAGATTTGGCTGGTCTGATTCCTGGTGAAAATTCTTTGGTCTTTGTTGTTATAAATTATAGTTGGTTATTATTTTCAGTATTGCTATTCCTGAACTTCACTTGGCTACATCCTGACTTAGAGTGAAGGTCATCTCCTAATGAAAGATAAGGGACTGTTTAAAGGAAGGTCTTAATATAAGAAAAATCTTAAAGGTAGATGGAAGAATAGGAGAAAGACTCAGTCGTGAGTGGGGGCAGAAACCCTGTTGACAGTTGGTTACCCTCTGCCAGCCCCTATGCCCTCCTTGACTGTGGAGATCAGGCCTGTCCAGTGCCAAGTGAACAGGAAGGGAAGTGAAAGTGAGCTGCATCAGATGTCTCGCTACTTACATGCTGTTCATAACCATGGCCTAATTTCTCTATTGAGGTGTGTTCGTTTGTCTCCTTTCTTTTGAGGTCTTCTTTCCCCTTCCTTCCTAGTTTTAATCCTCTGTGGTTATAGTGCATGTTACAGAGATATACCTTTGAGTATGTGATTAAGTGATTTTGGTACTAGGATACAGTTATAAAGAAGAACATATGATGCCAAACTTTCTATACCTGGGATATTTCACTTAGTATAATTTCTTCTAATTGCATTCATTTCATGGAAAATTTCATTAATTCCTTTTTTAATGGCTGAATAGTATTCAATTGTAAAAAATATACCACATTTTCATTTTCCATTGGTCAACAGTTGGGCATTAGGGTTGACTGAATGATTTTCATTTTGTAAATAGTGCTACAATGAACATGGATACACTCATGTTACTATAGCGAAATGATGCCTTTGGGAGATTATTCCCAGTAGCTGTATAATAAGATCATATGGCATTTAAATCCTTAACCTTTTTAGAAAGTGTCATATTCATCTCCAGGGTATTTGTATAAGCCTGCATTTGTATTGTAGATTTTTGCCAAACTAATTGGGGTGAGATGATATCTCAGGGTACTTATGATTTGAATTTTCTTTTTTTTCTTTTTTTATTTAATACATTTTTTATTATTATTTCAGCTCATACAAACTTAATAGGTACACCAGTTCCCTCCCTCCTCCTCCCCCCGACTAATTTGAATTTTCTTGATGGGTAGGGATTTAGACCATTTTTAAAGATATTTGTTGAACATTTCAATTTCATCCCTGGAAAACTTTCTTTTGAGTTCCGCAGCCCATTTTCTAATTTGGGCTATTTATCTCCCTGGTGTTTAACTTTTCATGTTCTTTGTGCACTCTGGATATTAGTCTTCTATCAGATATTTGGTTAGGGAATATTTTCTCCCATTATGTGGGTTGTCTTTTTCCGCAGATTACAATCTTTTTAGCTGAACAGAAATTACTTTAATTTCAAAAGATCCCATTTTTTAATTTTTTATTAAAAATGTAATTATACATTTTAAATTTTTTTACCAGTTCCCTCCCTCCCCCCTCCTCCCCCTGAACCCCCTCCTCCCCCTCCTTTCCCTCCCCATCCCCCAGTGCCTCCCCCCCAATTCCCAGAGAGTCCTTTATTGTGTACGCCTGACTCTCCACTGGGTCCTCCTCTCCGATGACATATAAGGACCCAGTGGCATTTCCATAAGCCCTTTCTCTTGTTCCCCTTAAGCATAAGAACACTACTATGGCTGTCGATCCCTTGCCTCCAGGGATCTCGGTGCCCTTAACAGATGCTAGACTTTATGAGGGCAGCAGTGCGCTGGACATTGCTCAGGGCATGCAAAGTCCCATTACGATTGCTTTGGCCCCAACTATTGTTGAGAATCTTGCAAATCATTGCTCCTCCCATCCTTTTGCTCTTACAATCTTACCGCCCCCTCTTCCGCAAATGTCCCTGAGCTCCAGGATGGGGAGAGATTAGGCTGGCCTAGTTCTATGTGATTGATATAGAGTGTCTGAAGTTCTGGATTGTGGTTTGTTGATTTTCTTTTGCAGTTTTGCTGCTCCTGCAATGCCCTTCACTCCATCCTGCTGGGCACTGTATGTCACCCCCTGGCCAGAGACAAAAAGCTGTTAAACTGGAGTCTTGTTATAATAGCACATTCAAGGGTAGATGTAATAAAAGTAGGAAACCTCAGTGAGGGAGGGGTCCATCACCCGTTTGCAAAATGATTACTTTTTGTCTGCTAGACTATATGCCCTCCCCTTCTGGTGAGATCAGGAAAGAACGTCTGTGAACTTAACCAGGTTTCTCATTACTTACTTGCAGACCTTGATGGAGGCCTATTTTCTCTGCTGTAACATGGTACCCTCTCTCCTTGTTTCTGGTGTGGCCTCCTACCCCATCTCTCTTGTTCATAATCCTTGCAATTACTGTGTTACATAGGTTTACTTTTGAGTATCTCAATGTGGGCTGGGTGAGTTTGGTACTAGGAGCCACCTACTAGGGAGTACATACGGTGCTTAATTTTCTGGGTCTGGGATACTTCACTTAATATAATTGTTTCTAATGACATCCATTTCCCAGCAAATTCCAGTAATTCATCATTTTTGATGGCTGAGTAGTACTCCATTGTATAGATGTACAACAGTGTCCTTATCCACTCATCAACTGTTGGACATTTAGGTTGATTCCATGACTTTGCTAAGGTTGGTTCAACATACACAAATCAATAAATGTAATTCATCATGTAAAACAGTCCAAAGTCCAAGACCACATGATACTCTCGATAGATGCAGAAAAAGCCTTTGACAAAATCCAACAGCCTTTTATGATCAAAACCATAGAGACTGTAGGAATGAAAGGGACCTTTATCAATATAATAAAAGCTGTATACAACAAGCCCACAGCAAGGATTATGCTCAATGGGGAACAATTGGAAGCATTCCCACTTCGATCAGGAACTAGACAAGGCTGTCCACTCTCACCACTTCTATTCAATATTGTACTTGAAGTCTTAGCTGAAGCCATAAGACAAGAAAGGGACATAAGAGGGATTCAAATCGGCAAGAAAGAAGTCAAGCTATCCCTATTTGCAGATGACATGATCTTATACCTGAGTGATCCCAAAAACTCCACCAGGAAGCTCCTGGAACTAATTGAGAAGTTCAGCAGGGTGGCAGAATACAAAATAAATGTGCAAAAATCAGAGGCCTTCCTATATGCCCAGAATGAAAGAAGTGAAAAAGCCTTGAGAGAAAAAATCCCATTTACTATAGCCCCTAAAAAAATGAAATACCTTGGTATAAACCTAACCAAGGAGGTAAAAGACCTTCACAATGAAAACTTTAAAACCCTAAAGAAAGAAATAGCAGAAGACACCAGAAGGTGGAAAGACCTCCCATGTATCTGGATTGGTAGAATCAACATTGTAAAAATGACCATCCTACCTAAGGCAATATACAAATTCAATGCTATACCAATTAAAATCCCAAAGCAATTCTTTAAAGAAGTTGACCAAATAATCTCAAAATTCATATGGAGGCACAAAAGACCCAGGATAGCAAAGACAATCCTGAATAACAAAAACACTGCTGGAGGTATTACCATACCAAACCTTAGTCTATACTACAAATCCATAGTTATAAAAACTGCCTGGTACTGGCTCCAAAATAGACACACAGATCAATGGATAAGGGTTGAAAACCCAGATATAAGCCCACAAAAATACAGCCATTTGGTCTTTGACAAAGGGGCCCAAAGAATCCAATGGAAAATGAACAGCATCTTCAACAAATGGTGCTGGCAAAACTGGATCTCCACATGCAGAAGATTAAAGCTGGACCCATACTTGTCACCATGTACAAGACTTAATTCCAAATGGATCAAGGACCTTGACTTAAGGCCAGAGGCTTTAAAAACCATAGTTGAAAGGATAGGGAACTCCCTTGAGCTGATTGGGCTAGGCCAACATTTCCTAAACAGACATCCAATGGCATAGTCACTGCTACCAACTCTCAACAGTTGGGATCTTGTGAAATTAAAGAGCTTCTGTTCAGATAAAGAGATTGTAACACGAGCTCAAAGGCAACCCACAGAATGGGAGAAAATCTTCACTAACAACATATCTGATAGAGCTCTACTGTCCAGAGTGCACAAAGAACTTAGAAAACTAAATTCCTAGGAAACCAATGGCCCAATTAAAAAATGGGCCCTGGAACTGAAAAGAAACTTTACCAGGGATTAAATTAAAATGTCTAACAAATATCTTTAAAAATGCTCTACTTCCTTAGCCATAAGGGAAATGCAAATCAAAACCTCCCTGAGATATCATCTCACCCTGGTCAGGATGGCAAAAATCCACAATACAAACAACACCAAGTGCTGGAGAGGATGTGGAGAGAGGGGAACTCTCCTACATTGCTGGTGGGAATGCAGGCTCATACAGCCACTCTGGTGAGCCGTCTGGAGATTCTTAAAGAAATTAAAGATTGAAATGCCATATGACCCTGCTATCCCACTTTTGGGAATAACCCCCCATGCAGCTGAGGTTCCCCTCGATAGCACAAGCTCGACCATGTTCATAGCAGCACTGTTTACAATAGCAAAGTCATGGAACAATTTTTTAATTATTTTTTTTACTTCTACTCATACAACTTTAACAGGTACACCGGTCCCCTCCCTCCCTCCAACCTCCCACCGCAATGTGCCCCCTCCCCTCTCCCTTCCCTCTCCATCCCCCAGTGCCTCCCCCTCCCATCCCCTGAGCATCCTTTAATGTGCATGCCAAACTCTCCTCTGGGTCCTCCTCTCCGATGAGTTGCAAGGACCCAGTGGCATTTCCCAGAACCCTTTCCTGTGTTCCTCTTAAGCATAGGAACACTACTGTGGCTGTCAATCCCTTGCTTCCAAGGAAAAAGATCCCATTTGTTGCGTGATGTTTCTAGTGACTGTGCTATTGTGGTTCTGTTTAGGAAATTTTAGTCTAGCACAATCGGCTGAAAGGATTCCCCTTCTCTTTTACCTAGGGTTTTTATAGGCTCTGGCCTAATATTAAGGGCCTTGATTTACTTGCAGTTGATTTTTGTGCATCAATTAAAGGTCCAGTTTCATTCTTCTGCATGTGGATATCCAGATTTTCCAGCACCATCTGTGAAGATCCTGCTCTTTTTCCATTGACTTTTTTGGGCCCCTTTGTCAAAAATCAGATGGCTGTAATTGTGTGGACTTATGTCTGGGTCTTTGAGCTTTATCCACTGATCTATTTGTCTATGGTAGCCATTACCATGCTGGTTTGCTAGTATGGATTTGCAGTGTAGTTTAAGGTTTGGTATGGTGATACTGCCAGTAGTGTAATAAAAACTACATATGATAAGCCAATAGCAAGTATTATATTAAATGGGGAAAATTTGAAACATTCCCACTTTGGCCACGCTCACCACTTCAATTCAATATTGTGCTTAAATTCTTAGCTAGAGCCATAATACAAGTGAGGGTGAGGGAGATAAGAGGGATTCAAATTAGAAAAGAAGTCAAGATATCTCTGTTTGCAGAGGGCATGATTGTATACCTGAGAGATCTTACAAACTCCACCAGGAAAATTCAGAAAATAGTACATAAGTTTAGCAGAGTGGGAGTGTGACACTACTGATTCAGGGAGACCCTAGCCTGGGCTCCCAAATGCAGCAGGTCTGGCTACAGACAAGCCTGAATAAGGAACCATACAGGCAGAGGAATGGACAACTAATGGGCAGAGGGATGACCAACCAATGGGAAGGAGGGATGAACAACCAATGGGAAGTGGCCATCTAACCTGGACACCCAGTAAACAGCTAAATGAATGGTGGCTGCTCTCCCCCTCCCCTGAGCAAAGGGGTGGCCATACCTGATTGGACCCTGACCCTATGTAAGCCCAAACACTTCCTGAGTAAAGTTGAGTCTGCAGCCAAGTGGTCTTCTGCGTGCTGCTTCTTGCCTGACTCCCAGGGTCTGGGTGGTGACCCCATCGCTGGCTTGCCCATTCGCCTCGTGCCCACGAGGCCCCAACATTTCCCATCCCCCCCCCCCCCGGGCTGGTCCAGCGGGGAATTTGGCAACATATGGCACACCAATGTGGGGTGGTGTTGCCTTCGATGTAGACGAGACACCCATTCTGGTAAGGTTCGGTGAGTGGCTACTTTAGTTTTATGTTCCTGTGCTTACAGTGCCTGAAGGTGAGCAGGTGGCTCCCTCCTCTTCCCCTTTTCCTGTTTGTCCTTAGGAACACGGACAATTGCTTGCTTGTTTGGTGACAATCAAGGAGCCCCTTTTAAGGTTAGGAACCCAATGGTT
The DNA here is from genome assembly GCA_023101885.1 of Typhlomys cinereus. Lineage (NCBI taxonomy): Eukaryota > Metazoa > Chordata > Mammalia > Rodentia > Platacanthomyidae > Typhlomys > Typhlomys cinereus. The sequence continues at coordinate 8,525,486 of JALPQD010000026.1, forward strand.
CACTTGATTTGCTGATAATCAAGGAGCCCCAATTGCTCATTTGATTACCCCATGATCAAAGAGCCCCTCTAAATTTAGGTTTTTCCCAGAGAGTTCACATGAGAAATTGGTCCCCCCAGAACTCGGAGCCCAGGTTGGATTATATTGAATCAGCCTGACCGAAGGCATCCAGGAGAGTAATGAACCCCTGAAGTCCCTCACTAAGCACAGGATGCTTAGATCTAAAACACGTCTGCATATGTCCTGCACTAGGTCTCTCCTTGAATGTTGGTTACCTTTTAGGAGTTGTTTTCACTTTGACCTTAGTTCTAGTCATTCCTTTTTATTTTCTGCACTTTTGCCTTGTCCACTGGCCTCCTAGTCATCTCTGCTCCATTAGGGAACCTTTCCTCTCCATAATGGGTAATTTACCATCCCATCAGAAGGCACTCCAGCTGACTGCCCTTAAGGCTGTACTAGACTTATGTAGGAGATGCTGAAGGACTTAGAAGATTTTTGGGAGGAAGCTTTAATCTTAGCACCTTTGATTTCCCCAGAAAATATCTGGGAGCCACAGATCCAGAGAGAAGTGCTTTTCCTGGCCCATAAGGGGGAAGTCCAGGAAGTCCATATGCTTCTGGCCCTCTTTGTTACCATACTCCTAGGCATTGGGGGATCCTCCACTAAGGAAGTGATTAGTTGCTACAATGTAACTTGTGGAGAGAACCCAAAATAAGTCCTTTGTTTTTCCTCCAGATCTGAATCCCTACCCTTCCTGGTTGAGGAGTCTATAAAGGGCTCTCAGGTCCATGTGGGGGGCATTCCACCCCCTGCTGACATCCCCTTCTCTCCTCTTCTTCCTGTAGCTCTTTTTTTTTTCAATTTTTTTTTAAATTTTTTATTATTATTTCCACTCATAAAAACTTAATAGGTTCCTCGGTTCCCTCCCTCCCCCCTCCTCCCCCCAACCCTCCCGCTCCCCCTCCCTCACCCTTCCCCTACCCCCTCCCTCCCCATCCCCCAGTGCCTCTCCCCCAATTCTCTGGGAATCCTTTAATGTGCATGCCAGACTCTCCTCTGGGCCCTCCTCTCCGATGATGTACAAGAACCCAGTTACATATCCCTGAAGCCTTTCCTGTGTTCCCCTTAAACATAGGAACATTACAGTGGCTGTCAATCCCTTGCCTCCAAGGATTTTGGTGCGTTTAGCAAATGCTAGACTTTGTGGGGTCAATAGAGTGTTGGACATTGCACAGGGCATGCAAAGCTCAATTTTGATTGCTTCGGCCCTAACTTGTGTGGAGTATCTTGCAAATCATTACTCCTCCCATCCTTTTGCTCTTACAATCTTACCACCCCTTCTTCCGCAAATTTCCCTGAGCTTCAGGATGGGGAGAGTTTAGGCTGGCCTAATTCTAGGTGGTTGATATAGACTTTCTGAAGTTCTGGATTATAGTTTGTTGATTTTCTTTTTCAGTTTTGCTGCACCTACAATGCCATTCATTCCATCCTTATGGGTATTGGATGTCATCCCCTGGCCAGAGATAAAAACCTGTTAAACTAGAGTCTTGTTATAAGAGTATATTCAAAGGTAGATGTAATAAAAGTAGGAAACCACAGTGAGGGAGGGGTTAATCACCCATTTGCAAAATAGTTACTTTTTATCTGCCAGACTATTTGCCCTCCCCTTCTGGTGAGATCATTTGTAAATGATCAGGAAGGAAAGTCTGTGAACTTAACTAGATGTCTCATTACTTACTTTCAATCCTTAATGGAGGCCTATTTTCTCTGCTATATTTGGTCATCTCTCTCTGTGTTTCTGGTGTCGCCATCCTACCCCATCCTTCCTGTTCATAATCCTTGCAATTACTGTAGGTATTACAGAGATTTATCCATCAGTGTCACTAGGTGGGCTGGGTGGTTTTGGTACTAGGAGCCATCTATTTTAGGGAGTACATACAGCGCTTAATTTTCTGGGTATGGGATACTTCACTTTATATAATTGTTTCTAATAACATCCATTTCCTGGCAAAATCCAGAAATTCATCAATTTTGATGGCTGAGTAGTATTCCATTGTATAGATGTACCACAGTTTCCTTATCCACTAGTCAACTGTTGGACATTTGGGTTGATTCCATAACTTTGCTATTGTAAACAGTGCTGCTATGAACATGGTCGTGCTTGTGCTATTGAGGTGAATTTTTTCTGTATGTGGGGTTATTCCCAAAAGTGGAATAGCAGGGTCATATGGAATTTCAATCTTTAATATCTTTAAGAATCTCCAGATGGCTCACCAGAGTGGCTGTATGAGCCTGCATTCCCACCAGCAATGTAGGAGAGTTCCCTTCTCTCCACATCCTCTCCAGCATTTGTTGTTGTTTGTATTGTGGATTTTTGCCATCCTGACCGGGGTGAGATGATATCTCAGGGAAGTTTTGATTTGCATTTCCCTGATGGCTAAGCATGTGGAGCATTTTTAAAGATATTTGTTAGACATTTTAATTTCATCCCTGGTAAAGTTTCTTTTCAGTTCCATGGCCCATTTTTTAATTGGGTCATTGGTTTCCTTGGTGTTTAGTTTTCTAAGTTCTTTGTGCACTCTGGACAGTAGAGCTCTATCAGATATGTGGTTAGTGAAGATTTTCTCCCATTCTGTGGGTTGCGTTTGAGCTCATGTAACAATCTCTTTATCTGAACAGAAGCTCTTTAATTTCACAAGATCCCAACTGTTGAGACTTGGTAGCAGTGATTGTGCCATTGCATGTCTGTTTAGGAATTGTTGGCCTAGCCCAATCAGCTCAAGGGAGTTCCCTATCCTTTCAACTATGGTTTTTATAGTCTCTTACCTTATATCAAGGTCCTTGATCCATTTGGAATTAAGTCTTGTACATGGTGTCAAGTACGGGTCCAGTTTTCATCTTCTGCATGTGGAGATCCAATTTTGCCAGCACCATTTGTTGAAGATGCTGTTCTTTTTCCATTGAATTTTTTGGGCCCCTTTGTCAAAGACCAAATGGCTGTAATTTTGTGGGCTTATATCTGGGTATTCAAGCCTTATCCATTTATCTGTGTGTCTATTTTGGAGCAAGTACCAGGTTGTTTTTATAACTATGGGTTTGTAGTATAGCCTAAGGTTTGGTATGGTGATACCTCCAGCAGTGTTTTTGTTACTCAGGATTGTCTTTGCTATCCTGGGTCTTTTGTGCCTCCACATAAATTTTGAGATAGTTTGGTCAACTTCTCTAAGAATTGCTTTGGGATTTTAATTGGTATAGCATAGAATTTGTATATTGCCTTTGGTAGGATGGTTATTTTTATGATGTTGATTTTGCCAATCCAGGAACATGGGAGGTCTTTCCACCTTCTGGTGTCTTCTGCAATATCTTTCTTTACTTCCTGTAGCTCTTGACTCCCCTTCTTTCCTGGCTGTATTTTCTGCCTCAGACAGTACTGGTCTCCAAATACATATCTTGAAATCTCTCCTAGAGAATCAAGGACTCAAGGTTAAGACTGGTGGCCTGGAATAATTTTGGAATGAGACTAGCACCTTGGATCCCCCCAAAGAAAATGTGGGAATGGACTATGGATAAGGATGCTTTTCCTTGCTAGATGTTTTTATAATTAAGCTAAGCTGATGGATTTAATTAATATGAGTTCTTGTTTCAAATAAGGTTTTCCCAAATGTTAATCTGCCTTTGATAAAGCCTTCAAGGGCAATTTTAAGACAGTTGCTGGTAAATTGTACAGGTGCTGGTAAAATGTTGTTCATGTACTTGTATCTTTATATGTTCTGTGTTTTCATGTTGTGTGTCTTGTTTCTGTGAACACTTCAAATTTTTTTCATTTCTATTTCATGCTAATATGGAAATTTTGGCATGCCACTTTTAAATACATGTATGCATACTGAAAAATAAGAACAAATTACTTTGGTAACATATAAAGCCTTAACTACCTATGTTTTATATCTATCACTATTGTTTTACTAATAGATTGTAAGTTTTTTTTCATATGAGTTTTCTTACAGGTTTTTTCATATATTCCTGGAATAACAAAGCTTGCTTTCCAGGACCTCAGATCATCCATTCAGGCCTTGGATATTCCTCAGATCACCAAAGTCCCATTGTAAGACTGGCTGTCTTCTATTGAAGCTATGACTTACTAACTTACAATTGTTTGGTTCTGATTTATGTCTCCCCAGCTCTTCTGGATCATTTCTTCACCTGCCCCACCTACAGCCTTTCTGCCTGCCCTGCCTACAGCCCCTCCGCCTCCTCCTGCTCTGGCAAAAATCTCCTTTTCTCTGCCACTGCTCGAGTTCCCCTTTGGGACCATGATTCCTTCTCTGAGATGGTCTCATGACTGGTAGTCAATGACGGGTAAGGCTCCACACAAGGGTGGTGACCAACCTAAGACAGGCACAGTCACCTGTATTCCACACAGCTGAAGAGGCTCCAGGTCGACCCAGCTATCATGGTCCCCACTGAAAAAATTTTATAAATAAAAGGGTGAAATTATAGCACTACTGATTCAGGGAGGCCCTAACCTGGGCTCCCGAATGCAGGAGGTCTTGCTACAGACAAGCCTGAATAAGGAACCATACAGGCAGAGGAATGGACAACTAATGGGCAGAGGGATGACCAACCAATGGGAAGGAGGGATGAACAACCAATGGGAAGTGGCCATCTAACCTGGACGCCCAGTAAACAGCTAAATGAATGATGGCTGCTCTCCCCCTCCCCTGAGCAGAGGGGTGGCCATACCTGATTGGACTCTGACCCTATGTAAGCCCAAACACTTCCTGAGTAAAGTTGAGTCTGCAGCCAGGTCTGCATGCTGCTTCTTGCCTGACTCCCGGGGTCTGGGTGGTGACCCGATCGCCGGCTTGCCCATTCGCCTCGTGCCCACGAGGCCCCTCCATTTCCCCTCTTTATCCCGGCTGGCCCAGCCAGGGATTCGGCAACATGGGAGGTTACAAAATAAACGTGCAAAAATCAGTGGCCTTCCTATACACCAATGATGAAAAAAGTAAGAAAGTCCTAAAGAAGCAATCCCATTTACCAAAGCCCCTAAAAAAGAAATAGCTTTGTGTAGATCTAACCAAAAGATGTGAGAGATCTTGAAAGTGAAAACTTTAAAACCCTAAAGAAAGAACTTACAGAAGACACCAGAAAATGGAAAGACCTCCCATGATACTGGATCTGTAGAATTAACATCACAAAAATGACCATTCTACTAAAGGCAATATACAGATTCAATGCTATACCAATTAGTATTCCAAAGCAATTCTTTATAGAAATTGACCAATCAATCTAAAAATTTATATGGAAACACAAAATGTTCATGATAGCACAAACAATCTTGAGTAACAAAAACCTGCAGGAAGTTTACTAATTCTTCTTAAATATATATTTATTCATGTTAAATATATGAAAATATATTGAATATTCTTATTTAAATATATGGAAAACATATGCAATGAAAATATTTTAACTTGTAGGAAGTGGGTGTATTCCAATAAGTCTTTATTGAGATAAACAGACAATAGGATATTGATAGCCATTGGGAAGTTGAGGGATAATCTCTATTCTAAATGAAATATATATTAGTAATTATTAAGTAACCTGCAATGCTGATAAGAGTTTTCCACTGTGCTTTAAGTATTTTATAAACTATAGAATTTCAAATTATAAGATAAACATACACATAGATTGGAACCATATAAAATAGCAATCTTTTGAAGACTTTGCTCCCTTGGAAATTTTTGATACTCCTTATTAGATACAGAGCTATTCAAATGACCTATTTCACATAGAACAAATTTTTTGTAACTTATATTTTTCAAGGAACTAATCCATTTGTCAAGCATTGATAAATTCATAGTTCAAGAGTTCTTTTCATACTATAAATTCTTTAATGTCTGTATAACTCTTCATGACACGTTGTTTAAATTCTGACACTTTATAATTTATCCCTTATTTTCAATTTTGTAATTTACCACGTTTAAATTCTACTTGTAGTTTCAACAAAGGAGTTTTACAAATAATTATTCTCTATTCTTATTCTAATTTTATTAGTATAAGCTCTATTTTAACTTTACGTATATGTGCTTTGAGCTTATTTTGGCTACTTTTTCAGGTTAATAAGGTAACATAAAGGTTTGTAAAATATTATTATTAATCTTGCTTTCTTTTTTTTTAAATTTTTTTATTTAATTGTGCATGTGTGCGTGTGTGCACGTGTGTGTAGAACCACGGGCGAATTTGGGAACCACCATGGACCACCTCCACCTCTACCTCCTCCTTGTTTACTCTGCCCAGATATTCACAGGCTCTGCCCTATAAGGACCAGAAATGCAGGCAGGCCACAACCGCTTCCACCCACCATCTATACGTGGGGTCTAGGATCAGAACTCAGGACCTTCCACTTTCAAGGCAGAGGCTTAACCCCTGAGCCCGCTCTCCAGCCTCCAATCTTGCTTTCTTTTAAAGCAACTTGAATTTCCTTGTCAGTAGTGTCTTAACATTGTTTTACAAATTTTAATGTTAGATTATCATTTTCATTCAATTTAATATATTTTGATTCATTTAAAACTTTTTATTTTACCCATTAGTTATTACTATTGAGAAACATTTTGAATATTTCTCACATGTTTGAGGAATTTTGTTTTGTGTTCTACTTTTGAGTTCTAATTTGACTCTTGTAAAATAGATGAACATACACTATATTTTCATTGATCCTTTAAATCTCTCATTGACATTTACATTCCTACGCCTGTTATATCTTGTATGGAGATCTAAAAATCATTTTCACTGTTTTGGATTTGAACTGTTGTTTTTTATTTTATATCTTACTACCTTACATTTTTGTTTAGTTCTATATACTTGTGGATTTTGTTTTCCATATTTTTTTCCAATTGTAGAAAGAAAGTATTTAGGTTGCCAATTTCAATATGTATTTATTAATTTGCTCTTTCATCTTTTTCAAATTGTTTCACATAAATTGATTTTCTATTCATATATACATATATATATGTGTAACTGCTATTTCTTCTTGGATGAAAATTTCATTATCATGTAATACCACTTTCGGTCTTTTATATTGTGTTTTACTTCAGTTTGTTAAAGCTTTTCAGGTTATCTTATTTACTATTAATATCCCAATTCTGTTCGTTTTCATCAGTGCATGAACAGATAATCATTTTCATTATTTTTTTCTTTTGATATTCTTGTATATTGCCTATATAATGATTCCTCATGTGATATGTAATTGTTTCTCATGTGATCTAAATTGACAAAAGAGGATAGTAGCATAACTATGACTAAGCATGAATATACTGAGTAACTCTTGGGCCTTCCATATTATTTTTTTTCTTTTATTTCTTCCCCAATCACACAAACTCAAGAGGTACCCCAGGCCTCTCCCTTCTTCCTCTCCTCCCCAGTCCCCTTTTGTCCTCTCCCCCACTTTTCTCCTTCCTTTCATTCCCCCTCCCATCCCTTCTCCCACTGCCTCAACTTTACCCCCTCCAATCCTCTGGAGCACCCTTTTGTGTGAATGCCAAACCTCTGGGTCTTCCACCACAGGGAGGTGTAAGGAATCAGGATCACAGACTAGAGCTATTTCTTGGTCTCCCTGTTAATATAGGAACACTTTTATGACTGTTAATCCCTTGCCTCTAATGATCCTACTGCCTGTGACCCATGCTAGACTTTGGGGGGTCATTAATATTTCAGTCATTGTACAGGTGATACAAAGTCCAATTATAGCTACTGCATCCCTAACTTGTGTGGAGTATCTTGGATATCATTGGTCCTCATTATTAAGCTCTTACATTCTTTTTTTTTTCCATTCATACAAACTTAACAGGTAGATCGGTCCCCTCCCTACCTCCACCCTAACCCCGATTCCCCTGCTCCTCCTCCCATCCCCCCTCCCTCCCCATCCCCCAGTGCCTCCCCCCCATCCCTAGAGCATACTTTAATGTGCATGCCAAACTCTCCTCTGGGTCCTCCTCTCCAATGAGGTGCAAGGTCCCAGGGGCATTTCCCAGAACTCTTTCCTTTGTTACCCTTAAGCATAAGAACACTACTGTGGCTGTCAATACTTAGCCCCCAAGGATTCTAGTGTCTTTAGTGCATGCTAGACTTTGAGGGGTCAATAATATGTTGGACATTGTGCAGGTCATGCAAAGTCTTATTATGATTGCTTCCGCCCTAAATTGTGTGGAGTGTCTTGAATATCATTGCTCCTCCCCATTTTTGCAAAGACTATAAATAGGAGGGATGGGGAAGTAAGGCCCCACCAGAAACAAGGAGAGAGGGGATGTCATGGTTTGAAATGTGTCCCCCACAGTCTCATGTGTTTAGTAAGATCATGGTACCTTGAGAAGTGGAGCCTTGCTGGAGGAAGGCAGTCACAAGGGGTGGGGCTTCAGGAGCCCCAGGAGAAGTCTGCCTTTGCTGCAAACAGTCTTCAGCTCTCACCTTCCAAGATGTCTGCGGTGACTTAGACTCCTCCAGCTTTGGCCAGCCAGCTATGCCGCCTCTGCCATGAGAAACTGCCTCCCCTGGAACTGTAAGGTGAATAAACCTCCCTTTCTCCCTTAGGTTGATTGACTTTGAGTGCTCTCTCACAGCAATAGTTAGGAGTAACTGTTACAGGGGACCACGTAAGAACAGAGAAAATAGGCAACCACCAAGGACCGCAAGTAAGTAACGAGACATCTGGTTAAGTTCATAGACTTTCCTTCCTGATCATTTGCAACTAATGGGGTATGATCTCACCAGAAGGGGAGGTCATATATTCTGGCAGATAGAAAGTAACCATTTTCCAAATGGGTGATTGACCCCTCCCTCATCGCCTTCTCCTACTTTTATTCCATCTACCTTTGAATATATTCTTATAACAAGACTCTAATTTAACAGGTTTTTATCTCTGGCCAGGGGGGGACATCCAATACCCATCAGGATGGAGACAAGGGCATTGCAGGAGCAGCAAAACTGAAAAAAGAAATCAACAAACCATAATTTAGGCTCTTACATTCTTGCTGCCCCCTCTTCTGCAAGTTTCCCTGAGCTTAGAATGGTGAGACAATTGGCTGGTCTGGTTCCATGTGATTAATGTAGGGCCTTTGGTGTTCTGAATTATGGTTTGTTGTTGATTTCAGTTTTGATTAACTGCACTGCCCTTGGCTCCATCCTCTTTGGTATTGAAGGTCACTTCCTAATCAAAGATAAAAAGCTGCTTACATGAAGAACTTACTATAAGGGGAGACTCAAAGTAGATGGAATAGGAATAGGACACTGCAGTGTCCCATTTGCAAGATTACCCTCATTTTGCCAGTCCCTATACACTTCCTTATTAGTGAGATCAAAACTCTTTAGTCCCAAGTGAACAAGAAGGGAAGTGACAGTGAGGTTCACCAGATGTCTCAATCCTTACTTGCAATATAATACCTATTTTGTCTACTGACGCATGATCCCCTCTCTCCTTATTTCTGGGGGTCCTCCTTCCCCTTCCCTCCTGTTTATAATCTTTGCAATTACTGTAGGTATTACAGAGATTTATCTTTGAATATGTAATTAAGTGGGTTTGGTATTAGGATCCACCTATTAGGAAGGACATAAGGTGTCTAATTTTCTGTGTGTTGGATACTTCCATTCAATAAATTTTTTTCTAATTCCATCCATTTCCTAGCAAATTTTATTAATTCATCTTTTTTGATGGGTGAGTAGTATTCCATTGTATAAATGTACCACATTTTCCTATCTGCTCAATAATTCTTGGGTGTTTGGGTTGATTCCATGACTTTACTACTGCAAATTGTTTTGCTATGAACAAACATGGTTGTGCTCATGTCACTGTAGTGAATTTTGCTCTATAGGAAATTATTCCCAGAAGTGGTATAGCAGGATCATATGGCATTTTAATCTTTAACTTTTTCAGAAACTGCCAAACTGATTGCCGTAATGGTTGTGTACTCCTGGATTCCCATCAGCAATGTATGAGAGTTCCCTTCTCTCCACATCCTCTCCGGCATTTGGTGTTGTTTGTATTGTGGATTTTTGCCATCCTGACTAGGGTGAGATGGTATCTCAGGGAAGTTTAGATTTTCATTTCCCTGATGGCTAAGGATGTGGAGCATTTTGTAAGATACTTGTTAGACATTTCAATTTTGTCCCTGGAAAATATTTTTTGAGTTCCCAGGCACAATTTTTATTTTGGTAATTTATCTCCTTGGTGTTTAGTTTTCTGAGTTCTTTGTGCACTCTAGATAATAGAGCTCTATAAGATATGTGGTTAGTGAAGATTTTCTCCCATTCTAAGGGTTGCCTGTTTGACTTCCTGTTCACTTTACAATCCCTTTATTTGAACAGAAAATGTTTAATTTCATAAGATCCCATTTGTCCATTGTTGATTCTAGTGACTGTGCTTTTGGATTTCTATTTAGGAACAGTTGGGCTAGCCCAATCAGCTCGAGGGAGTTCTCTACCCTTTCAACTAGGGTTTTTATATTCTCTGATCTAATACTGATTTCCTTGATCCATTTGGAATTAATTGTTGTGCATGGTGACAAGTATGGGTCCATTTTCAGTCTTCTGCATGTGGACATCCAGTTTTGGCAGAACCATTTTTTGAAGATGTTGTTTTTTTCCATTGAATGTTTTGGGCCCCTTTGTGAAAGATCAGATGGCTGTAATTGTGTGGGATTATGTCTGGGAATTCAACCCTTATCCATTGATCTACATGCTTATTTTGGAGCTAATACCAGGCTGTTTTATTACTATGGATTTGTAGTATAGATTAAGGTTTGGTATGAAGAGACCTCCAGCAGTGTTTTTGTTACTCAGGATTGTTTTTGTATCCCAGGCCTTTTGAGTTTCCATAAGAATTTTAAGATTTTTGGGTGAATTTCTTTAAAGAAATGCTTGGGGATTTTGATTGGTATAGTTTTAAATCTGTATTTTGCTTTTGGTAGGATGACCATTTTTATGATGTTGATTCTGCTGATCCAGGAGCATGGGAGGTCTTTCCACCTTCTGGAGTTTTCTATAATTTCTTTCTTAAGGGTTTTAATGTTTCAATATAAAGTCTTCTCACTTTTTCGGTTAGATTTAGACCAAGGTGTATCTTTTTTTAAGGGTTATTGTAAATGGGATTGTTATCTTAGGACTTTTTCACTCTTTTCATCTATGGTGTGTAGGAAGACCACTGATTTTTGGATGTTTATTTTGTAACCTGCCACCCTGCCGAAATTCTGTATTAATTCCAAGAGTTTCCTGGTGGAGTTTTTAGGATCACTCAAGTGTATAATCAGATCATTTCATCTGCAAATAGAGATAACTTGACTTCTTCCATGCCGATTTGAATCCCTTTTATCTCCCTCTCTTGTCTTATGTCTCCAGCCAAGACTTTAAAAACAATATTGAATAGAAGTGGTGAGAGTGGATAGACTTGTCTAGTGCCTGATCAAAGCAAGAATGCTTCAAGTTTTTCCTCATTGAGTATAATCCTTACTGTTGGCTTGTCGTATATAGCTTTTATTATGTTGATAAAGGTTTCTTCCATTCAAACTGTCTCTAGAGTTTTGATCACAAAATGATGTTGGATCTTTTCAAAAGCTTTCTCTGCATCTATCAAGAGTATCATGTGGTCTTTGTCTTTGGATTGGTTTATATGATGGATTACATTTATTGATTTGCACATATTTTACCAACCTTGTGTGCCTGGGATAAAGCTTACTTGATCATAATGAATGATCTTTTTGGTATGTTTTTGATACAGTTTGCTAAGATTTTGTTGAGAATCTTTGCATCTGTGTTCATCAAATTGATTGGTCTATAGTTTTCCTTTTTAAGTGTATCTTTATTAGGTTTTGGGATTAGTATGATATTAGCTTTACAGAAAGAGTTTGGAATTGCTCCCTCCTTTGCAATTTGATGGAACAGTTTAAGGGGTATTGGTGTTGGTTGTTCCTTAAATGTCTTGTAGAATTCTGTGCTGAGTCCATCTGGTCCAGGACATTTTTTGGTGGGAAGACTTGAGGTTACTTCATCAACTCCCTCATATGTTATAGGACTATTTATATAATTCAAAACTTCCTGATTCAATTTGGGTAAATTGTGCTTACTCAGGAATTCATACATTTCTTTTGTGTTATCAAATTTCATGGAGTATAAGTTTTTGAAATATGACCTCAAAATTCTTTGAATTTCTTTGGTGTCAGTTGTGATAACTCCATTTTCATTTCTAATTTTGTTAATTTGGGTTTTCTTTCTCTTGATTTTGGTTACATTAGCTAGGAATGTATCAGTACTTGGCCTGGTTGATTCTTTATATCATTATCCTTATCTCAAATTTGGATATTTCTCCCCTGATTTTGCTAATATCCTCTCTTCTACTACTTTTGGGATTGGATTGGTCTTGTGTCTCTAAAGCTTTAAGGTGTATTGTTATTTGTGATGTTTCTATTTTTTTGATATAGGCCTTAAAAAGTAAAAATCTCACCTCTTAGGATGGTTTGCATTGTGTCCCAGAGAGTTTGAATGAAATTTTCGACATTGGTGATTTCTAAATTAAAGTATCCATCAGTTCTGATTTAAAATATTCTGAATCTTCAGCATTAAGTATGCATTGAATATTTAATTATTTTACAAAAATAAAGTAACAAATTTTATGGCTTGAAATGTGTCCCCCACAGTCTCATGTGTTTGGCAAGGTCATGGCACCTTAAGAGGTGGAGCCTTGCTGGAGAAAGGCAGTCACAAGGGGTGGGCCTTGAGGTGGATTAGTCCCACCCTACCTCAAGGAGAAGTCTGCCTTTGCAGCAAGCAGTCTTGCAGCTCTCAGCTTCCCAGATTTCTGTGGTGACTTAGCCTCTTCCAGCTTTGGCCAGCTATCCATCCCGCCTCTGCTTTGAGAGACTGTCCTTCCCTCTGGAACGGTAAGCTGAATAAACATCCTTTTCTCCTTTAAGTTGATTGACTTTGAGTGCTCTCTCACAGCAATAGTTAAGAGTAACTGTTACAGAAATTGGTACCGGATAGTGGGGTATTGCTGTGAGATTAAGAACACCTGATACCACAAAGTGAAGTTGTTTGTGAAGCTGAGAGAAAATGATACCCAGCAATATGGCCAATGCTGTGATGTGGCTAGTGTGCCTTTGAAACTGTTTGTTGGGAGAAACATGGAGAACTTTGAGACTTTGTGCTGGGAAAGTCTTTGTGTCACAGTGAAGGGGACAAATGGGTCTTTCTCATGAGAACTCAGAGAGCAAAGCTGTGAGAGACGCAGACAGTGGAAGCCCAGCTTGTGATCTTCCAGGGGGGAACAGAAACTGTGTTTGCAATTGGACGAGGGACACATGGAGTCATGTGTTGGCCGATAGCTTAGTGAACTTTTGCCCTCGTCCTGAAAGCTTGCCTGAAGTTAAACTGGAGTGCTTGGCAGAGGAAATTTCAAGCAGTGTTGTCTTGACAATGTGATATGGCTACTTTTTAGTTGTCTTCAAAATTATGAAAAAGAGCAAAGAATCAGTCTGGAAGAAGCAGAAAATAAAATGGCTGTTAAAGAGATAAGCTCCATTTGTAAATCAAAGCCTGCTCTCAATTTGAATAATAGGAGAGGCCCTAGCTTGAGGGCAAGATCCTCAGAGAAGGCTCCCACCCATAAGAATTCAAATCCTTTCAGAAGAAATGAGCTAAAGGGTGGAGTTCCAAAGCAAGAATCCTATTCTACAAAACAACTGTCCAGATGTGAAAGAGCTTTTCCCCATGGTCAGCATAGAGAAGCTGAATCAGCTGTGATTCAAGGGAGGTTAGTCTTGGCAAAGTCGTCCATGTGGTTCGGTTTTAGAGGAATCAATGATGCAAGAGGGAGGAGATGGTAGAGTCCTCCTCCAAGATTTCAAAAATTGGCAGAATCCAGACATCATGATGCAAGAAGCCTGCAGTTTAGAGGCCCAAGGAGGGCAGTTTGTGCTGTGGATCTAAAGCCTGGTTTGCCACTGAGAAGTAAAGATGTTAGAGATGCCAGAGACAACGTGAGACACCTGCCAAGGAGAGCTGTATTCCCTGGGAGGAGTCAGCCCAAGACAGTGATGTGCTCTATAGGCAGCTGCACTGGAGGAATGGAACCAAAGCCCTTTAGAACTGAGATGATTTCAACAAGAGGCCCACCTGTTGGACTTGGAAATAGAAGATTTGGGGTTTGTCCTACTGGTTTTCAGTGTTGTTGTGGACTGATCTTTCCTTGATTTGCCCTCATTCCTTCTTTATGGAATAGGAATGTTTATTCTATGCCATTGTATGTTGGAAGTATTTAACCTGTGTTTTGATTTTACAGGAAGCTTTGGATTTTGGACTTTTGGACTATGTTGGGACTATTGATATAGTCTATGAAGACTTTTAAAGTTGGACTGAGTATGGTTTGCATAATGAGATAGTAATGAGCCTGTGGGGGCCAGGGGTGGAATGTCATGGTTTGAAATGTGTCCCCCACAGTCTCATGTGTTTGGCAAGGTCATGGTACCTTGAGAGGTGGCGCCTTGCTGGAGGAAGGCAGTCACAAGAGGTGGGCCTTGAGGTGGATTAGTCCCACCCTTCCTCCAGGAGAAGTCTGCCTTTGCAGCAAGCAGTCTTGCTAAATCTATGGGCAAAAAATAATGTTATATATTGTATCGTTGGTGGGCTTTCAAATGTTTAAGCAAAGATGTAAACAAGCCATTTTTCATTTTTGTGGCTATATAATAAATATCTGTTGAATTACAAATTAGCTTTGGGAAATGTATAGGAATTAATGGCTAAAAGATTGGAATGAGGGACATTCATTAAGAAGATAATACAAGCAGTATTATGATTGCTACAAATACTCCAATATTATTCTATGTGAAGAAAACAAAATGTCTTCAAAATCTTTGAAAAAAAATCAAGTGACATGAATTGTTGAATTATTGAATGGAGTTCAACTTAGTACAAAATCTTGATAAAATTGTGTGAGAAACTCATTAATATGAATGTCAACTAAATTTAACTGAAATATAATACAGGAAAAGAAAACAGTATTTCTTCTGTTTAATCAGCTCTTAATTTGTGACAGAGTTTTCTAATAAAAGAAAATGCAGTTAAAAAACACATGTTTTGCCATATTCTGTGTATTTTACATAGGAGAAATCCCAATGAAAAGTGAGTTAAAGCAGTAGCATTGAACTGTAGCTTAAATAACATCTTCAGCAAAGCACAAAGCATTTGTGTGAATACAACACATCAAAGGAAAGGATATTATACTTCTTATGATGAGAAACAGTGGGAAGGGAAATATTTAGAGTAAAAATATAGTGTGAGGGTTGTTTGCAGATTCTTTTGGTGGTGATGTTGGGCTGATAAGAGCCCAGAGTTGTCTTCAGATAATTTATATCCTAACAGTAGAAACAAGTGGAGAGGAACACAGAGCTGTTTTTGTATTTGCTGCATCTTAAAGGAAATGTTCTATCAAGTCACACACTTTGAGGTAACATATTTTGATTTCTTTTGCTATGGAGTAGAAAAATATAATACATTATTACAGAAAATGAGACAAATCATTCCAAAATTAGACTATTTCAAAAAACATCTCGTTTTCCTTTAATGACAATATAAAAAATAATAAAGTTAGAATAAATAAGGAATAGTATAATAAGCATGAACATATACATGAACATATACATGCACATGCATGGGCACACCTGAACACATGAACAACTGAGGCACTAATGTTTTACTAAGAAAAAGACCTTGGTTCGATTTTTGCCTTTTTATTATTACATGATTTATGCATTACAAAACTCATACTTTTATTATACAGGAACATGTTTCTTTCTTCCATTTCAGTATTAGATCCATCACCTCTATTTAATTCCATGATATAGTCCCCACTCTATTGGAATTCCATAGTTCATGTTGGGAATGTGACCTGGGACCTTGTTCATGCAAAGCAGATGCTGTATAATTAAGCCACATACCAACTTTTGAAATTCCATAATTATTAGCAGTGCATATACTATACTATCTTTGGTCTCAATAAGTAACTGATCTATCTCATTTCCTTGTGCAGGACACAATTTTGGACACTCTATATATTTGGAACTATACAATATAGATGTTTCATGATTAATTTGTTTTTAAAATGTGCTTATTTATTTATTTACTTATTTATTTATTTAGTGTGCATGTGTGTGTGTGTGTGTGTGTGTGTGTGTGTGTGTGTGTGTGTATCAGAGGCACTGTCTGTCTCTGTGGAGGACCAAAGCTGACTTCAGGAATCATCCTGGATTGCTTCTACCTCCTTCTTACTTTGTTCTGGGATTTCCCAAGCTTTGTCCACAAGGGCTGGAAGTGAGGCCACACACTGCCTTTTAGGCCTGGTGTTTTTGCATGAGATCTGGGATCCAAATTCAGGTTATTCTGCTTAGGAGACAGAGTCTTAACCCAAGAGCCATCTCTCTACCCTATGACTAACTTCTTTCATCAAATGTTCTTAAAGATTTTTCATGTTGCAATATGTACTTTTATTGGTTCTATAATATTATATTGAATGGAGAGACCATGTTATGTATGTGTAAGTTATTTTTCTGAATGGTACTAAAGGCAACATTGCTATGAAATACAAATTTCTTCAGTCAAAAACTTTTAGTTTTCTTGAATTTTCTTAGCCAGAAGTGACATCTCTTTGCAAAATTTATTCATATTCTCATACTCTTATAACAATACTCTAGCTTAACAGCTTTTTATCTCTGGCCAGGGTGTGACATCCAGTACTCATCAGGATGGAGTGAAGGGCAATGCAGGAGCAGCAAAACCGCAAACGAAAATCAACAAACCGTAATCCAGAACGTCAGAGACTCTATATCAACCACCTAGAACTAGGCCAGCCTAATCTCTTCCCATCCTGAAGCTCAGGGAAATTTGCGGAAGAGGGGGCGGTAAGAGTGTAAGAGCACAAGGATGGGAGGAGCAATGATATGCAAGATACTCCACACAAGTTAGTTTGGAAGCAATCATAATTGGACTTTGCATGCCCTGCACAATGTCCAACACACTATTGACCCCACAATGTCTAGCATTTGCTAAAGGCACCAAGATCCTTGGAGGCAAGGGATTGACAGCCAAAATAGTGTTCCTATGCCTAAGGGGAACAAAGGAAAGGGTTCAGGGAAATGCCGCCGGGTCCTTGTATGTCATCGGAGAGGAGGACCCAGAGGAGAGTTTGGCATGCACATTAAAGGATTCCCCGGGGATTGGGGGAGGGGAGGCACTAGGGGGTGGGGAGGGAGGAGTGAGGGGAGGGTGAGCAGAGGGTTTCGGGGGGAGGAGGAGGGAGGGAGGGAACTGGTGTACCTATTAAGTTTGTATGAGCGGAGATAATAAAAAATGTTTAAAAATTTATTCATATTCTCTTGTGCTTCTGAACAGTATATATTCTATTTTATTTTCTCAACAGTATATCCTCTTATGTTTTTTATTGATTATTAGAAGTATCCTACCAGATGTGAAGTTGTATCTAACTTTCATTTTAATTTTGATTTTGGATTTTTTTCTAATGCCTAATAATACTGAACATCTTGCTTCAAATTAATGACAGTTTGTGTATATTTATTAGGAAAAAATGTTTCTGTATACCTTTTGGGCAAGGAGTTATAGTATTTAGTATGTATTTGGTAAGTATTTTCTTTATAGTGTAAATTATGTTTTGATTATTGTGTATCATTTTTAAACAGTACACTGTTCTTTATATTAAGTTCAATATTTTTGTTTATGCTTTGATAAATATAAAATAATGGATTAGTATATTTGACAGATCTTTGGGTATAATTTCCTTTCTTCAATTAAAATTACAGGAGATATGCTTGCTTACTCTGTAATAAAAGCTTGTTTTATTGAGTTTTAGCCAAAGGGAGATAAAATGGTATACATTTAAAGGGTGATCAATTTTTCAATATGTTATTATTAAGGATCATAACAATCTCTAGATGGCTTTTATACTAGAAAACATAATACTTTAGGGATTACTCCCTCTGTAATCTCTCTCCAGCCATACCTCTATTACATCGCCTCCTACTTACAAGTCCCTTTCCCACAATCATGTCTGTTGGTTGTATCTGGTGGCCCACTGAGTTTAATCAGGGTCCCATGTTAGAGAATTGCTTTGGAACTACACATAGGAGCCTGGTGGGATGCTTGGTGGATGCATAATTGAATATAACAAATGCCCCTTCTTTGAATACATCATAAACCAATAGTTAAACCTATCAAGGCCCATGAGTTCCTCCCCAGTCCATGGCTGACTGTTGAAAGGCAAAATTTTGTGCAAGCCCACAGTAGGCAATTCTAGTTTTTGTGAGATCATGAGAGCATTGCCTCTGCCAAGGCCAGAAGAAAGCATTTCACAGTCCTTCTCTTTATCTATTTGTTTTCAGATTTTTTCCACACCTTCTTCAGTAATGTTCTTGAGGCTTAGCAGGAGTGGTATAGATATCCTGTTTGGACTGAGAACTCAGTGATCACTGAGTGCAACTTGAGCAGCCACAAGTCTTTTCTTCACATTGTTCATTACAAAGGCTTGGTAGCTTGCTTTGGTTAAGGCTGGGAGCAACTCTTCTCAATAGCTATAAACTTAAGTATTTAGAAGTCATCTTGATATCATGTTTATTTATTTAGGTTCCTAAGGCCTATGAATGATGGTATTGAAATATTAAAAATCTTTCTTTCACAAAGCTAAAACATATTTCTTAAAGAGCAGTCAACTATATTTGCATTTAAATCTCTAAAATTCATATGCTGTTGTCAATCTAAACAAAGATAGTTCAGGGAACATTGTTGGCATATTTTGACCTGATGGTGTGTGGAGTGCAATGTATAACACAGTTAATCATTGTTGGAAACCTCTTGGATTAATTATATATTTCATTTTGAATTCTGATGTGGTCATTGCTTGTTCAGAGAACTCATTGTTACCATAAATTTATGACTGCTGCATTTCCAACATTCAGTTGAACAATCTGTACTTGAGATGACAATAGGTTTCTAGTCCCTAGATAACTAGCTTAATGTTCAGAAGTACTTCTTTTCTCTTCTTGAAATAGGTAGGAGTGAAATCAATGAAAGAAAATTAGCTACCTGAAAATATTTATAGAAAAACAATCAGTAATAAATATTCAAAATACAGCAGTTCAAACTATGGACACACAGCTCCCATGAGCAAAAATACAGCTGCAGATATTGCTCAGTTCCAGAGGTTTGGTCAGTGGTGTGTATATAACAATGAACAGACCTAAAGTTGAAGCTAATCTGTTCTAAACTAAATTATTTATGGTATTACCAGCTGTCTCTACCATATATTGTACCTGCATGCACTGACAACTATTATTAAGTGATACTATAGCAGTATTTATTGAATGGGCATAAATTTACTTTTAAGCTGAGTCTTGCTTTATCAATTAAATGTAACAAAAAAGCTTTTAATGAATTCAACAATTATTATTAATGTATTTTGTAGCTTAAAAATTTACTTAAATAAATAATTTTGTGTATGACACAAAATGATACTACTCTGCTTTGGAACACTGTGTTAAAATATTACTCATGGACACTATGAGAATACAAAGTAAAGTCTAAATTAATACCTTGAAGAAAATTATAGGATTGAGGGAAAAGAAGACAGAAGAGAAAATATTGTATACTAGTTATTACAATGGAGATAAACTTGAAATAATGTGTGACCAAATAAGGGAACAAATCCTTATCAGCCTAAAACTAGAAATGAAGAAGTATAGGAATTGGGTAAACATATCATTGAAAAATAATGATAGTTGACTTGAACAGAAAACCCTTGGGCAGGCAAATGATATTTCATTAAGGTCAATAGAACCACCCTGTTAAAATAATATATGATGATATTAGCAGATCTTAGACACTTGAAGAATAAAATTAGTTGTGTTGTAATAAGAAGGAAAGTTGAATGAAGAGGAGGATAGTAATAAATCTGGAAAAGTGGGTGAGAATTTACAAATGCAACATTGATTTTCAATTAGTTTATTTATATATGTATATATATATATATGCAAAAGACTTGTGAAATAAATACATGTCAGAATGGACAGTATGAATTTTAAAATTTAAAGAACTAGACCAGCCAGATCTCTCTCCATTCGAAAGCTCAGGGAACTTTGCAGAAGAGGTTGTGGCAAGATTGTAAGAGCCTAAAGATGGGGAGGGCCAACAATATGCAAGATAAGATAATCCATAATCAGGGCTGCAACAGCCAGGATATAGATATGAGTCTTTTCTTCACATTGTTTATTACAAAGAATTGGTAGCTTGTTTTGGTTAAGGCTGAGAGCAATACTTCTCAATAGTTATAAACTTAAGTATTTAGAAGTCATCTTGGTGTCATGTTTGTTTATTCAAGTTCCTAAGGCCTATGGCCTCCTCTGTTATGTTTTTTTTTTTTTTTTTGACAAGGTCATCAATACCAGGTGCAAATTCCCTAAAGTCTATTCTCTAATTTATGATCTTGAAAAGTTCTTTCATTATTCATTATCTTTTCTTTGAAAGTTATATCTTGATCCCATTTGATTTTATTTTTACACCTGTAATGAAACCCAAACAAAGCTAATTCTTTTGTGTCAGAAGAAGCAGCCAAAATATCCCTGATGATAAAAATCAGCTGACCACAAAAGATTGGGCTCAGTTTTTGTGCTTCCAATATTATTGAATTAATTGATATGTACACAGTAATAACAGAACCATACTGTTTTTCAATAAATTTCTTTTTTAACATTTTTATTATTATTTCCGCTCACACAAACTTAATAGGTACAAGGGTTCCCTCCCTCCCTCCTCCTCCCCCCGAACTCCTTGCTCCCCCTTCCCTCACCCCTCCCAACACACCCCCAGTGCCTCCAGCCCCAATTCCCAGAGAGTCCTTTATCCCTGACTCTCCTCTGGGCCCTCCTTTCCGATGACATACAAGGACCCAGTGTATTTCCCTGAACCCTTTCCCGTGTTTCCCTTAAGCATAGGAACACTACTGTAGCTGTCAATCCCTTGCCTCCAAGGATCTTGGTGCCTTTAGCAGATGCTATACTTTGTGAGGTCAATAGTGTGTTGGACATTGTGCAGGGCATGCAAAGCCCTAACTTGTGTGGAGTATCTTGCAAATCATTGCTCCTCCCATCCTTTTGCTCTTACACGCTTACCGACCCCACTTCCGCAAATTTCCCTGAGCTTCAGGATGGGGAGAGATTAGGCTGGCCTAGTTCTAGGTGGTTGATATAGAGTCTTTGAAGTTCTGGATTATGGTCTGTTGATTTTCCTTTGCAGTTTTGCTGCTCCTGTAATGCCCTTCACTCCATCATGATGGGCACTGTATGTCACCCCTGGCCAGAGACAAAAAGCTGTTAAACTGGAGTCTTTTTATAAGAGCACATTCAAGGGTAGATGTAATAAAAGTAGGAAACCTCAGTGAGGGAGGGGTCAATCACCCATTTGCAAAATGGTTACTTTTTATCTACCAGACTATATGCCCTCCCCTTCTGGTGAGATCATACCCCCTTAGTTGTAAATGATCAGGAATGAACATCTGTGAACTTAGCAAGGTGTCACATTACTTACTTGCAGTCCTTGATGGAGGCCTATTTTCTCTTCTGAAACATGGTCATTTCTCTCCTTGTTTCTAGTGTGGCCCTCCAACCCCATCCCTCCTGTTCATAATCCTTGCAATTACTGTAGGTAATACATAGATTTATCTTTGAGTCTCTCAAGGTGGCCTGGGTGGGTTTGGTACTAGGAGCCACCTATTAGGGAGTACATACAGTGCTTAATTTTCTGGGTTTGGGATACTTCACTTAATATAATTGTTTCTAATGACATCCAATTCCTGGCAAATTCCAGTAATTCATCATTTTTGATGGCTGAGTAGTACTCCATTGTATAGATGTACCACAGTTTCTTTATCTACTCGTCAACTGTTGTACATTTGGATTGATTCCATGACTTTGCTATTGTAAATAGTGCTGCTATGAACATGGTCGTGCTTGTGTTATCGAGGTGTACCTCTGCTGTATTGGGGGTTATTCCCAAAAGTGGAATAGCAGGGTCATATGGCATTTCAATCTTTAATTTCTTTAAGAATCTCCAGATGCCTCCAAAGAGTGACTGTATGAGCCTGCATTCCCACCAGCAATGTAGGAGATTTCCCCTCTCTCCACATCCTCTCCAGCAGTTGTTGTTGTTTGTATTGTGGATTTTTGCCATCCTGACCAGGGTGAGATGATATCTCAGGGAAGTTTTGATTTGCATTTCCCTGATGGCTAAAGAAGTGGAGCATTTTTTCAGATATTTGTTAGAAATTTTAATTTCATCCCTGGTAAAATTTCTTTTAAGTTCCAGGGCCCATTTTTTAATTGGGCCATTGGTTTCCTTGGTGTTTAGTTTTCTAAGTTCTTTGTGCACTCTGGACAGTAGAGCTCTATCAGATATGTGGTTAGGGAAGATTTTCTCCCATTCTGTGGGTTGTCTTTGAGCTCATGTTACAATCTCTTTATTTGAACGGAAGCTCTTTAATTTCACAAGATCCCAACTGTTGAGAGTTGGTAGCAGTGACTGTGCCATTGGATGTCTGTTTACAACACAAATGTGCAAAAATCAGAGGACTTCCTATATGCCCATAATGAAAGAAGTGGAAAAGCCTTGAGAGAAACAATACCATTTACTATAACCCCTAAAAAAATGAAATACCTTGGTATAAACCTAACCAAGCAGGTAAAAGACCTTTACAATGAAAACTTTAAAACCCTAAAGAAAGAAATAGCAGAAGACACCAGAAGATGGAAAGACCTCCCATGTTCCTGGATTGGCAGAATCAACATCGTAAAAATGACCATCCTGCCAAAGGCAATATACAAATTCAATGCTATACCAATCAAAATCCCAAAGCAATTCTTCAAAGAAGTTGACCAAACAATCTCAAAATTCATATGGAGGCACAAAAGACCCAGGATAGCAAAGACAATCCTGAGTAACAAAAACACTGCTGGAAGTCTGTACTACAAATCCATGGTTATTAAAACAGCCTGGTACTGGCTCCAAAATAGACAAACAGATCAATGGATAAAGATTGAAGACCCAGATATAAGCCCACAAAATTACAGCCATTTGGTCTTTGACAAAGGGGCCCAACAAATCCAATGGAAAAAGAACAGCATCTTCAACTAATGGTGCTGGCAAAACTGGATTTCCACATGCAGAAGACTAAAACTGGACCCGTACTTGTCACCATGTACAAGACTTAATTCCAAATGGATCAAGGACCTTGATGTAAGGCCAGAGATTATAAAAACCATAGTTGCAAGGATAGGGAACTCCCTCGAGCTGATTGGACTAGGCCAACATTTCCTAAATAAATTTCTTTATTGAACTTTAAAATCAGACAATATAAGCCATTTTATTTAATTATTTTCTTTTCACTGGTATTTCCATTATTTTGGGTACCTTATATACCCCATGGGGATTAAAGGATCAATTTTCTATTTCAGTAGATAGTGAGGAAGTCTGCAATAAACATCATTGAATTTGTTGCAAATTTAGCAAATATTGCTATCTTACCAATAGTCACTCTTTAACTCCAAGAGAATATATTTCCTTTTTTTGTGGTTAATTTAGTTCAGATATGACTTTTAGATATATTTAGTTCAGATATGACTTTAGTGTTTAAATATCTCTTATATGTTTTGATTTTCATTGGGAATTTCTTTGTCGAGTTGTTCATTAACCAAATTCAGGCAGATTGTTGATTTTATACATTGAACGTACATCCAGTAAAACTGTCTATTTACTAATTCCCTCATCATTTTCTCATTGGTTCATGAGGATTTTCCAAATTAAAAGCAGTATAATATTAAAATTTGAAAAATGTGTTCTCTTCTTTTAATATAAATATATTTTATTTCTTTTGTATGCCTAATTACTATGGATAAAACCTCCTTTTCCATGCTGCTTTGCCTTATTAAGAAGAATTCTTTAAGGTTTTTAGCATTATCATGCCTGCATGCTTTTTCTTATATTGACAGTCCTTTACCAATTCTTTTCTGTATAATTTTGACCAGAAATGCTAAATTCGGTCAACAATTTTTTTTGTATTTTGAAAATATCATGTGAATATTTACTTTATACGTATGAATATAATTCATAACATTGATTTTTAGTTGTATTAACATAATAATTTTGTTTTCACATTACATGAATAAATCTCATTTAGTCAATAGCATATGTCATTGACTTAAAAATTGTTTTATTTATAAGAACAAGAAAGGAGACAGATATAGTTAGATAAGAAGAACAAGAAGAAGAACAAGAATAATAAGAACTTTTTTAGATCAGTTCTCTCTTTCCAATGTACTTTTATGCATTGATCAAAATTGCCAGCTTATTCCTGAATTGTGAGCATCACTGGATTCTGGTTTCTAGGAGTTTAGAACCTACAACCACAAACTTTGGTGTGATGACAAGTTTTAACAGAACATACTTGAGAAACAGCAAGTGAAATAAGGCCTCTCAGATTTCTCTGCTCTAGATAAGAGTGAATAATAAAATTTCTCATGAGAAAAGTTGTGTTCCTGTGCCATGTAGGTAACTTTTTTTATCCTTTGGTAGTGGGAGAAAACAAGAATTGATCTGTGTTCTCTTATTGAATTAATACTGATTTTCCAATGATTTCATCCATGTTTTCTACTTAATGCCTTGCAACTTAATCCCAATTCCAAACTCCTTTGCTTGTCATAGTCTGCATATTTAGCATTGTTTATGCTGGAAGTAAGGTTAGTAGCTTCTTTTGGTGTTCACTATTATGATAAAGAATCTGAAGTACATATACATGTATTAAATAAGCATGTATTTCTTTTGATGCTCTTTGATAAATTTAATTTTAAATTTAAGGTTCTTAAGGGAATTATTTCCCTTCTGCTAAGAGTTATATGAGTGATTTTTATGCTTATACTTCTGAGAAAGTTTGAAGCTATTTTTTTTTGTTTTTCTTTTTTGTGACTTCTCTTTATAACTATATCATTAGGTAAAAACAGCCTGAAAATGGTTTGGAATCATTCCTTCATAAGTGCTTCTCTTCTTTCCTTTGTTTTTCTTTCAGGAGTCACCAATTACATTAAAGATTTAGAAATAAGTAGTGATTTAAAATGAATATCAAACATCATAAGATTTGGAAAACTTTCTAAAAAGGACTCCAGTAGCTCAAGAAATTGCCCCATGATTTGCAAATGAGATTACACGAAATTGAAGTTTCTGCACAGCAAGCAAAGTATCATCAAAATGAACAGCCTACAGAGAAAAAGAAAGACTGCAGTTGTGCTTCAAAGGGGGTTTAATATCAAAACTATGTAAAGAACTTCAAAAATTAAACATTAACCCACTTGCCAATCACTAGTTTGACCACTTGACTAGATGGATGGTGTTCAAAAGAAGAAAAACAATTGGAAACCAAAAAATAAAAAAAAACAAACATTCAGCATCCTTAGCCAGTATGGAAATACAAAATAATAGTGTGTGTTTATGTCACAATGAGTGTGGGTATAGGTCATGAAACTAACAAGGGGACCATAAAAAGGGAAAAAGTGGTTTAAATAAGATATATGAGGAAGGACAGAGACTATATCAATCACATAGAACTAGGCCAGCCTAATCTCTCCCCATCCTGGAGCTCAGGGACATTTGCGGAAGAGGGGGCGGTAAGATTGTAAGAGCAAAAGGATGGGAGGAGCAACGATTTGCAAGATTCTCAACAATAGTTGGGGCCAAAGCAATCGTAATGGGACTTTGCATGCCCTGCGCAATGTCCAGCGCACTGTTGCCCTCATAAAGTCTAGCATCTGTTAAGGGCACCGAGACCCCTGGAGGCAAGGGATTGACAGCCATAGTAGTGATCTTATGCTTAAGGGGAACAAGAGAAAGGGCTTATGGAAATGCCACTGGGTCCTTATATGTCATCGGAGAGGAGGACCCAATGGAGAGTTAGGCGTATACAATAAAGGACTCTCTGGGAATTGGGGGGGAGGCACTGGGGGAAGGGGAGGGGGAGGAGGGGGGAGGGAGGGAACTGGTAAAAAATTTTAAAATGTATAATTAAATTTTTAATAAAAAAAATTTAAAAAAAAGATATATGAGGAAGGAATGCATATGATATGCAAGCAGAAAGGTGAAATCTGGGGACAGAAAGAAGCAAGCAGTGAGAATATGAAGGGAGACAGTAACATGGAAGTAAGATCAGTAAAATAATACATATAAAGATTTAAGAATTATGGAAGGAAGTACTATGATTTTTCATAAGAATTTGCTTTTTCTTTTTCATTTAGAAACATTTGAGGGGCTGGAGAGGTGGCTCAGGGGTTAAGCCTCTGCTTTGCAGGTGGAAGGTCCTGAGTTCGAATACTAGACCCCACGTATAAATGCCAGGCAGAAGCGGGGACGGCCTGCGTTTCTGATCCTGGTAGGGCAGAGCCTGTGAATCCCAGGGCAGAATAAACAAGGACGAGGTGGAAGCGGTCCACAGTGGTTCCGGAATTCATCCGTGGTTCTACACGCACACACACACACACACACACATACACAGAAGCGCACACACGCATACACATACAATTGAATAAATAATAATAAAAAAATTTTTTAAAAGAAACATTTGAAAAATAGAGTATATTTCAAGATTTGAGAAAATCA
Organism: Typhlomys cinereus; assembly: GCA_023101885.1. Lineage (NCBI taxonomy): Eukaryota > Metazoa > Chordata > Mammalia > Rodentia > Platacanthomyidae > Typhlomys > Typhlomys cinereus. Next base: position 8,552,222 of record JALPQD010000026.1, read on the forward strand.
AATAAATTGAGGATCACAGATGCAATTATAATTTGAGTTCTTATATATCAACAAAGAAAATCAACAAGACTGGACTTTTGAAATAGTTGTATATGGCAGTAAATACACTTGACAGGCAGAGACCACAAGAAAATGTAGAGCAGTTTTCCATTTGGTTTATCACAATGATAGTGAAATATATAAGGAGATGATAATGCCAGACTACTGGGGAATTGGGAATCCCAAGGATGAAAACTGGGACAATGTGATGACACAAGGTCTGATGTCTAGAGAGTAAGGGAAAATAGAAAACTATAATTAAAAGTTAAATATTGTATTAATGTCAAATCAAGCAAGCAAAAGAAAATGATGTATCAACATATTGTGATATATAAAGTCTTTATACTTTTGGTAAAATATTAGCTAAGTTATTCAAACAATCAAAACCCATGTCCAAATATGATTTATGTTACACTGCACTGTTGTTTTAAATTAATGACCTACATAATTCATTGCATTTATAGTTTTAAAGAATAAAGTAAATTAGCAAAATTATTCAAAGCTATTGGAAATCTTAAGCACACAAGGATAAGAAATTCTAAAATGGGAAAGGGTAGTCCATTAAATTGATAATAAATATTTTACAAGTCTCATTGAATTTACTTTAATGACATGAAAATAATAATGCTATTTATTTTTTATTCCTGTTCAACTTTGGACTGGAGATTCTAGGTTCTATCTCAAATTGTTTTATATGTCAATCGAGGGTTAGGTATATTTTTGTTTTTTTCTGTGTGAGTGTGTGTGTGCGTGTGCATGCTTGTGTCTGTGTGTAAGTGGTGCATATCCATGAATGTGTAGATATGTATACCCATGTATACATGTGGAAGGCACAAAAGGTTTTAAGTATCTTCCTCTATGGCTCTACCCATAGTCACCATGAGCAATTGAGATAGGTTCTCTAAAGGAACAGAAAACTTACTATTTTGTCTAATCCAGATAACCAGAGAGATATAAAGAACCAACTATCTTGCCATGCTCCTCTCTTCTACACTTCCTACAAGGCACCTAAAGCTGGTGTTATAGATATGTAAATTTAAAAAAAATATCCACTCATATAAACGTAACAGGTACACTGGTACCCTCCCTCCATCCATCCCTCAACCCCCCTGTTTCTCCTCTTATCCCTCCTCATTCCCAATCCCCCAGTGCCTCCCTGTCCAATTCCTGGAGTATCCTTTCATGTGCATGCCAAACTCTCCTCTGGGTCCTCCTCTCTGAACCTTTTGCTGTGCTCCCCTTAAGCATAGGAACACTCGTGTGGCTGTCAATCCCTAGCTTCCAAGGATCCTAGTGCCTTTAGCCCATGTTAGATTTTGTGGGGTCAATAATGTGTTGGACATTGTGCAGGGCATGTAAAGTCCAATTATGATTGCTTTGACCCTAACTTGTGTGGAGTATCTTGCATATCATTACTCCTCACATCCTTGTACTCTTACAATCTTACTGCCCCCACTTCCACAAATTTCCCTGAGGTTCAGGATGGGGAGAGATTAGGCAGGCCTAGTTCCATTGCCCTTCACTCCATCCTAATGGGTATTGGATATCACCCCCTGGCCACAGGAGAGTTTGGCATGCACATTAAAGGTTGATATAGAGTCTCTGATGTTCTGGATTATGGTTGTTGATTTGTTTTTAGTTTTTCTGCTCCTCCACTGCCCTTCACTCCATCCTGATGGTTATTGGATATGACTCCCTGGTCAGAGGTAAAAACCTGTTAAATTAGAGTCTTGTTATAAGAGTATATTGAGAGGTAGATGTAATAAATAGGAAACCCTAGTAAGGGAGGGGTCACTCACCCATTTGCAAAATGGTTACTTTCTAAATGCCAGACTATATGACCTCCCTTACTGGTAAGATCATACCTCATCAGTTGCAAATGATCAGGAAGGAAATTCTGTGAACTTAACCAGATGTCTCATTACTTACATGGAGTCCTTGATGGTGGCCTATTTTCTCAGCTGTAACATGGTCCCATCTCTCTTTGTTTCTGGTGTGGCCCTCCTTTCCCATCCCTCCTGTTCATAATCCTTGCAATTACTGTAGGTATTAGAGAGATTTATCCTTGAGTGGACATTTGGGTTGATTCCATGACTTTGTTATTGTAAACAGTGCTGCTATAAACATGGCTGTGCTTGTGGTATCGAGGTGAATTTATGCTGTATGTGGGATTATTACCAAAAGTGGAATAGCAGGGTCATATGGCATTTCAATCTTTAATTTCTTTAAGAATCTCCATATGGCTTGCCAGAGTGGTTGTGTGAGCTTGCATTTCCATCAGCAATGTAGGAGAGTTCCCCTCTCTCCACATCCTTTCCAGCATTTGGGGTTGTTTGTACTGTAGATTTTTGCCATCCTGACCTGGGTGAGATGATATTTCAGGGAGATTTTGTTTTGCATTTCCCTGATAGCTAAGGATGTGGAGCATTTATAAATATATTTGTTAGACATTTTAATTTTATCCCTGGTAACATTTCTTTTAAGTTCCAGGGCCCATTTTTAAATTTGGCCAATTTTTCCCTTGATGTTTAGTTTTCTAAGTTCTTTGTGCACTCTGGATAATAGAGCTCTATCAGATATGTGCTTAGTGAAGATTTTCTCCCATTCTGTGTGGTGCATTTGTGCTCAGGTTATGATCTCTTTATCTGAACAGAAGCTCTTTAATTTCACAAGATCCCATTTGTTGAGAGTTGGTTGTAGTGACTGTGCCATTGGATGTCTGTATAGGAACTGTTGGCCTAGCCCAGTCAGCTCGAGGGAGTTCCCTACCTTTTCAACTATTGTTTTTATAGTCGCTGACCTTATATTGAGGTCCTTGAACCATTTGAAATTAAATCTTGTTTTAATCCTCTGCATGTGGACATCCAGTTTTGCCAGCACCATTTGCTGAAGATACTTTTCTTTTCCATTGGATTTTTTTAATTATTATTTATTTAATTGTGCGTGTGTGTGTGTGTGTGTGTGTGTGTGTGTGTGTGTGTGTAGAACCACGGGCGAATTCTGGAACCACCATGGACGCCTCCACCTCCTTCTGCCCTGGGATTCACAGGCTCCGCCCTACCAGGACCAGAAACGCAGACCACCCCCGTTTCCGCCTGGCGTCTATACATGGGGTCTAGGATCCGAACTCAGGACCTTCTGCCTGCGAGGCAGAGGCTTAACCCCTGAGCCACCTCTCCAGCCCTCCATTGGATTTTTTGTGCACCTTTGTGAAATATCAAATGGCTCTAATTGTGTGAGCTTATATCTGGTTCTTCAACCATTATCCATTGATCTATGTGTCTATTTTGGAGCCAGTACCAGGCTGTCTTTATATCTATGGATTTGTAGTATAGACTAAGGTTTGGTATGGTGGTATCTCCAGCAGTGTTTTTGTTACTCAGGATTGTCTTTGTTATCCTGGGTCTTTTTTGTCTCCATATGAATTTCGAGATTGTTTGGTCAACCTTTTTAAAGAATTGCTTTGGGATTTTAATTTGTATAGCATTGAATTTGTATGTTGTCTTTGGTAAGATAGTCATTTTTAAGATGTTGATTCTGCCAATTCAGGAACATGGGAGGGCTTTCCACCTTCTGGTGTCTTCTGCAATTTCTTATTTTAGGGTTTTAAAGTTTTCATTGTAAAGGTCTTTTACCTCCTTGGTTAGGTTTATACCAAGGTATTTCATTTCTTTAGGGGCTATAGTAAATGGTATTTTTCCTCTCAGGGCTTTTTCACTTCTTTCATTCCGGGAATATAGGAAGGCCACTGATTTTTGTACATTTATTTTGTATCCTGTCACTGTGCTGAACTTCTCAATTAGTTCCAGGAGCTTCCTGGTGGAGTTTTTGGGATCACTCAGGTATAAGATCATGTCATCTGCAAATACAGATAACTTGACTTCTTCCTTGCATATTTGAATCCCTTTATGTCCCTTTCTTGTCTTATGGCTTCAGCTAAGACTTCAAGTACAATATTGAATAGAAGTGGTGAGAGTGGACAGCCTTGTCTAGTTCCTGATCGAAGTAGGAATGCTTCAAGTTTTCACCATTGAGTATAATTGTTGCTGAAGGCTTGGTATATACAGCTTTAATTATATTGATAAAGGTTCCTTCCATTCCAACTGTCTCTAGGGTTTTGATCATAAAAGTCTGTTGGATCTTGTCTAATGCCTTTTCTGCATCTATCGAGAGTATCATGTGGTCTTGGACTTGGGACTGGTTTACATGATGAATTACATTTATTGATTTGCATATGTTGAACCAACCTTGTGTGCAGGGGATAAAAACCTACTTTATCCCCGTGAATGATCTTTTTGATGTGTTTTTGAATCCTATTTGCTAAGACTTTGTTGAGAATCTTTGCATCTGTGTTCATCAGAGAGACTGGCTTGTAGTTTTCTGTTTTTAGTGTATCTTTATTAGGTTTTAGGATTATGATGATATTAGCTTCATAGAAGGAATTTGGTATTGTTCCTTCCTTTGCTATTTGATGGATCAGTTTAAGGAATATTGGTTTTATTGGCTCCTTAAATGTCTGGTAGAACTCTGTGGTGAATCCATCAGGTCCAGGACATTTTTTTGGTGGGAAGATTTGAGATTACTTCCTCAATTTCCTCATATGTTATAGGACTATTTCCATAATTCAGAACTTCCTGATTCAATTTAGGTAAGTTGTGTTTACTTAGGAATTCATTCATCTCTTTTGTGTTGTCAAATTTCACAGAGTGTAAGTTTTTGAAATATGATGTTATAATTCTCTGGATTTCTTGAGTATCAGTAGTGATAACTCCATTTTCATTTCTAATTTTGTTAATTTGGGTTTTCTCTCTCTTGCTTTTGGTTAATTTCGCTAGGGGTGTATCAATCTTATTGATTTTTTCAAAAAACCAGCTTTTTGACTGGTTGATTTTCTATATCGTTTTCCTAAACTCAATGTCAGATATTTCTCTCCTTATTTTGCTAATCTCCTCTATTTTACTGCTTTTGGGATTGGATTGTTCTATTTTCTCTAAAGCTTTAAGCTGCATTGTTAAGTTATTTATTTCTGATTTTTCCATTTTTTTGATGTAGGCATTAAGAGCTATGAACTTACCTCTTAGAAGAGCTTTCATTATGTCCCAGAGATTTTGGTAAGCTATATTTTCATTATCGTTCACTTTCAGGAAATCTTAAATTTCTTTTGTAATTTCTTCCTGAATCCAGTTCTCATTCTGCATCGTATTGTTAAGTTTCCAGGAGTTAGTGTATTTTCTGTTGTTTGTTGTGTTGTGGATGTCCAGGTTTAGGCCGTGGTGGTCTGATAGGGCACAGGCTAGAATTTCAACTTTCCTATATATGTGTAGATTCGTTTTGTGGCCCAATATGTGATCTATTTTGGAGAAAGTTCCGTGTGCTGCTGAGAAAAAATGTGTATTCTTTGGTGCATGGATGAAAAGTTCGATAGAGATCTGTAAGGTCCATTTCTTTCAGGGTTTGATTAAGTTCCAAAGTGTCTCTGTTAAGCTTTTGACCTGTTGATCTATCCCATGTTGAGATGGCGGTATTGAAATCCCAAGGAATTATCATTTGGGGATTGATTTCTCACTTTAGACACTGTAGGGTTTACTTAATGAATATGGAGGGGCCCATATTGGGTGCATATATGTTCAGTATTGTGAAGTCTTCCTGGTGTATTGTACCTGTGACTAAAATGTAGTATCCATCTGTGTCTATTATGATTTTTTTTGGTTTGACGTCCACTTTGTCTGACAGCATAATGGCTACCACCTCCCTGTTTTCTGGTTCCATTAGCTTGCAGAATTTTGTATCTCCTTTCATGTTTAGTACGTGCCTATCTTTTGTGGTGAGATGAGTTTCCTGAAGGCAGCAGATTGATGGGTTGTGCTTTTTAATCCAAGTTTATAATCCGTGTCTCTTAATCAGTGAGTTAATACCATTGACATTTCATGTTATAATGGAGAAATTATTTTTAATTCTGGACATTTTTATGTTTAGTGGAACTTTTAAGCTGTAATGGTTACTCTTAACTATTGCTGTGAAAGAACACCCAAAATCAAGAAATTTATGGGAGAAAGGGAGGTTTATTCAGCTTATGGTTCCAGAGGAAAAGTACAGTCTCTCAAAGTAGAGGTGGCATGGCTGGCTGGCCAAAGCTGGAGGAGGCTAAGTCACTGCAGACATCTTGGAAGGTGAGAGCTGAAGACTGTTTGCAGCAAAGGCTGACTACTCCTGGAGGTAAGGTGGGACTAATCCACCTCAAGGCCCACCTCTTGTGACTGCCTTCCTCCAGCAAGGTTCCACCTCTCAAGGTGCCATAACCTTGCCAAACACATGAGAATGTGGGAGACACATTTCAAACCATGACATTCCACCCCTGGCCCCCACAGGCTCATTGCCATCACATTATGCAAAGCATACGCATTCCAACTTTAAAAGTTTTCATAGACTACTATGGTAGTCCTAACAGTCCAAAAGTCCAAAGTCCAAACCTTCCTGCAAAATCAAAATACAAGTTACATACTTATAACATACAATGGCACAGAATAAACATTCCCATTCCAAAAGGAAGGAATGGGAGCATATCCAGGAAAGATCGGTCCATAACAAAACCGAAAAACAGCAGGACAAACTCCAAATCTTGTAGCTCCAAGTCCAACAGGTGAGCCTCTTGTTGAAATCATCTCAATTCCAAAGGGCTTTGGTTCCATTCCTCCAGTGCAGCTGCCTATAGAACACATCACTGTCTTGGGCTGACTCCTCCCAGGAAATACAGCTCTCCTTGGCAGGTGTCTCACGTTGTCTCTGGCATCTCTAACATCTTTACTTCTCAATGGCAAATCAGGCTTTAACTCCACAGCACAAACTGCCCTTCATGGGCCTCTAAACTTCAGGCTTCTTGCCTCATGATGCCTGGATTCTGCCAATTTTTGAAATCTTGGAGGAGGATTCCATGATCTCCTCCCTCTTGCATCACTGATTCCTCTAAAACCAGAACCATATGGAGGACTTTGCCAAGACTGGCCCCCTTGAATCACAGCTGATTCTGCTTCTCTATGTTGACTGTCTCTTTCATTCCTGGGCAGTTGCTTGGTAAGAGAAATGAACTCTTGCTTTGGAACTCCACCACCCTTTAGCTCCAATCTTTATGAGTGGGAGCCTTCCCTGAGGATCTTGCCCTCAAGTTAGGGCCTCTCCTATTATTCAAATTAAGAGCAAGCTTTGATTTACAAATTGAGCTAATCTCTTCAACAACCATTTTGTTCTCAGCTTCTTCCTGGTTCAACTCTTTAAGTTTGCCATTGTATTTTTCATCATTGGATCTTACAGTTTTTGCTTCTTCCTGCCTGATTATTTGCTCTTTTTCATAACTCTGAAGACAACTAAAAAGTAACCATATGACATTATCAAGACTACAATGCTTTGAAATTTCCTCCGCCAAGCACTCCAGCTTAATTTCAGGCAAACTTTCAGGACGAGGGCAAAAGTTCACTAAACTCTCGGCCAACACATGGCTCCATGTGTCACTCATCCAGCTGCAAACACAGTCTCTGTTCCCCTCTGAAACATCACAAACTGGGCTTCCACTGTCTGCGTCTCTCACAGCATTGCTCTCCTCTGAGCTCTCACAAGAAAGGTCCCTTTGGTCCAACCACCAAGACACAAAGACTTTCCCAGCACAAAGTCCCAAATTTCTCTGTATTTCTCCCAACACACAGTTCCAAAGGCACACTAGCCACATCACAGCATTGGCCATGCTTCTGGGTACCAACTTCTCTCAGCTTCACAATCAACTTCACTTTGTGGTATCAGCTGTTCTTAATCTTACAGCAATACCCCACTACCCCGTACCAATTTATATAACAGACACTCTTAACTACTGCTGTGAGAGAACACCCAAAATCAAGAAACTTAAGGGAGAAAGTGATGTTCCAGAGGAAAGGTACAGTCTCTCAAAGCAGAGGTGGTATGGCTGGCTGGCCAAAGCTGGAGGAGGTTAAGTCACCATAGACATCTTGGAAGCTGAGAGCTGCAGACTGTTTGCAGCAAAGGCCAACTTCTCCTGAAGGTAGGGTGGGAATAATCCACCTCAAGGCCCACCCCTTGTGACTGCCTTCCTCCAGCAAGGCTCCACCTCTCAAAGTGCCATGACCTTGTCAAACACATGAGACTGTGGGGGACACATTTTAAATCATGACATAAGCATGTTATTTCACATTTATTTTTTGGGGTATTATACTTCGCTTCTGTCCTCCTGCATACGCTTGTTTTTTCCTTCAAGTTGAGTATCATTTCTAGCATTTTTTGAAGGCCTGGTTTGGTAGACATGTATCCTTTCAAGTTGTCTTTGGGCTGGAAAATTTTTCTTTCTCCCTCGATCACGACTTTGATTTGCATGCATTTGTAGGTTTATTTGTGTTTGCTTTTGAATTTTTCTTTAAAGTTGATTCAAATATGTAGCTATCTTCCTGCCTCAGCTTCCAGTGTATTGAGTTTATAGGTAAAAGCAGCTGAAGATTTGGCTTTTGTTAGTCAACTTCATTAAAAAAGTGTTCCTTTAATATTAAATCTTGAAGCCATTTTTTCATATTTTTATTTTAAATTATCAATAGTTTTCATATACACATACAGTGACTAGTGATTAATCTGCAGACAGGAAATGTTAATGATTATTTGATTATTCCATTGAAATGTTATAATGACCTTTTAAATAAATATTTCAAAGACCTCCATTTCATAGATTCTATTACAGAAAATTACTTTAGGGCTTTCTGGGCTGCAGGGATGACTCAGGGGTTAAACATCTGCATCACAAGTAGAAGGTCCTGAGTTCTGTCCCATTCCTCATAAAATGTCAGAGGGAAATGACAGTTATCTGCACTTCCCACCCTGGTGGGCAGAGCCAGGGAAATCCCAGATGGAAGCAAAAAGTTGGTGGAACCAATCCAGGATAATTCCTTAAGTCAATATTGATCCTCTATAGGGACACACAATTCCCTCTAATACACACACAAACACACACACACACACGCACTTAGACAATAAATAAATAAAAATAATAAAAGAAATGATAGGATTATGATGCAGAAAACTTGGTGTCCTGGCTCAACTATGTGAAGAATTTGACTAATATCAGCATGATACAGTGAAAAAAGCACTGCTCTTGAGAGTCAGGACCCTATGTTCTGATCTGAGTGTATAAACATACTAGTACACCTTAAGGGAACAAAGATGGGAAATCACTTCATAAAGAGTGTATTGGTTAAGCACAAGCACCAGATTTTGACCGCTTTAAGACTGGGTAAGATAAAGCAAACATTTCCCAAAGTGAAGGCAAAACTCATATAACTTACTATGTCTGTAAATATTGAAGCAATGGATAAAGAGTGAACTAAGGCACATACTTGTATAGATGGAAAGGGGCTTCTTAGATGCTGTATGGTGGTTGAATGAAAATCATATTGCTGGGTTGGATTGCTTCCTTGTGAATTCTTCGCTAAAGAGGCCACAGAAGTTGCCTAAAATCATAATGGTTTGTTCTTCTCATGTTGATTTTATGCCAGAACTACATGGCAAGATCCTATTCCTGAAGTCATCAGATATCGCATACTATGGCTGCAGAACATTGATAATTTATGTTAGGACTTTGTTGTAAACATTTTTACTGGTTAGCTTTCGTAGTGCCAGAAGGTGCTTTGTAGGCTGCCTGAGAGAATTATGGACCACCTGAGATATGGCCTGATCTACAGGTAGAATTCTTGCCTGGTACTAAGACTTGGAGCAAAGATCTCTTACTGGGGAGATCTTAGGTCCCAGTGTCTATGTCTATAAATACAGGTAGTACTTACTGCCTGTAATGTAAAGACCACTAACATTATGTCCTTAAATAGTGTCTGTCAAACTGCTTGCTAAACATTTGTCCTTATGCCTATACAGTACTGCTGCTGTTTGCTTTCGTTATGGAAATGTTTTTACACTGGCTGTGTTTGTTGATGATCACTTACGTTGATTGGTGAAGATCCTGAGAACATGTGGCTGCTATGATGGAATAGAAACCAAATCCCCAGCCATAAATTGAAATCTATATCACCCTTTTCAAAACTCAGGCTATATGGCAAAAGTGTTAGACAGAATTTAAAAGCTGGAGGTAAGGGATAGGGATTTGTATAGCATTTTTCCTGCAGGCCCACCATAATGCCCTTTTGAACTTTCTCTTCAGTTTGACCTTAGAGGGGCTGTTAGGTTCTTTGTATTTTTGTAGCAGTTTGTAATATTTCATCTTAGTGGGAGACTGTGCTATAGAGGTTCTTGAAATATACAAGATGAAAGCCTCTCCCCCAAGGTGAAGAAAAGCAATAAGTAATTGCTAAGAGAGGAGACTCTTCTTCCCTTAGAGTAGTGTGGAAGACATGCCAAGCAGTCCAGAAATCTTGGAGATATTCTTTAGAATAAGTAATAAAACAAAGAGCTCCAGGGTTGCAGCTTCTGTGGGTCTCATCCATATTAGGGTCAACTTTCTGCTTATATAGCTGCCTTTGAGTCATCCCTACTTCTATAAGAAACTCTCATCCATACTCCTGTAAGTAACCCCAGTAACGTATTTGATTTGTAAAGTTGGATCTTGGCATAATTTTAACTTTGGTCTGTTATCAAATTCCTTTATTGAGAAGATAAATAGTTGTGTGGTGTATCCCAAGGAAAAGTGTCACTTAACACATTAACATTCTTAATTTCTAAACAAAATTAAACATTTGACATTAGAATTTTTTTATTACCTCTCTTCTCCAACTTCTAACACTCCAACCATGACCTTACTATTACTCACTCTTGAGTTCTTTCCTTATTCCTGTTTCCTGAACACTTCATGTTATGTAAATTAACCATTATGAAATGACTACTTTGTCTACCAGAACAAAATATTTGTATGGCCAAACAACAAATATCTTATATATCATAAGCAACTTAAATTCTGCAGTCTTTGTTCTGCTAAGATTTTCCCCACAGATTTGCCACTCTTTAGTGGAGTGTTTCCGGTGCACTGTAGTAACAAAGACAGAGAACATAGTTCAACAAATGATTGATCATCTTATCTCTGAGGAATGAAAGACTGGTACTAAAGAGGGAAGGTAATAAGTGATGCTACTACAGAAACCAAATGGTACATCTACAACACGTACATAAAGAAGTAGTACAATTTCTGGTGTAAACACACAGGAATGTTTTCTTACATGCATCTATGGGCATGTGTAATTATTAAGACATGGTCATATCTAAACAGAGAAGATGAAATGAGAAGGAGGAGAAAAAGAAGGGAAGAGAATGATAAATCATCCTAGGTTTAGGGAGAAGCTTATTTAAAAATTCTAAATCTATATGATATAGTAGAATAATAACAGGATAGATTCATCATGGAGTACAGAATGAAAAACAATCAGTAATTTCTTCACATTCAAGGAATTATAAAAGTTACATTTTATATAAAACCAATATTACACTCTACAAAATATGCAAAGGTTTTACCTGATGTTCTCATTTTTTTAAAAAAATGTGGTGATGAGCAAATAATGACTTTTTATATAGTAAATCTTTCATTATCTTGTAGGACCTGGCAAAAAACTAATTTGAATTTCTAAAATAGTGAATTTTGGAATATTTCAAATGAATAATTTTTAGGTTTTCATATTAGGATTTCATATTACAAATTTCACTTAAAAATTTATTTTTAGAAAAAAGATTCATGTTTAAATTTGCGTATATTGTAAAATGAATAATCTCAAAATGTGTTGTACAAGACATTTATCAATATTAAAATGAACAGAATATTTTCATGTAAATGTGAATATGTAGATACTCATGCTCTCCTATAAATTGGATATCTGTATTCTATATCAATCTTTTTTAAATTTTTTTAATATTTATTATTTATTCAATTGTGCATGTATGCATGTGTGTGTGTGTGTGAGCATGTGTTTATATGTGTGTGTATGTATGTGTATGTGTGTGTAGAACCACCGACGAATTTGGGAACCACCGTGGACACCTCCACCTCTTCCTTGTTTACTCTGCCCCAGGATTCATAGGCTCCGCCCTACCAGGACCATTTTGCTCTTCATTGAATAAACTATCTAAAAGTAATGCCATGGGAGTCTGCCCCACCCCAGACCCTCAGGTCGCCCCGTGTCCCAGCGGCACACAGGCTGCCTCGGGCTTTGGCCTGGCCTGTGCCCTGGGACTCCAGCTCCCTTTCTCCTTCCCATGCCGCCTTTGTCTGCTCCACTGCGCTCCTGCCCATCCACCATCCACAAGTGAGTCCGCCCGGCCCCAAACCCCCAAGTTTCCCTGTGTCCCAGTGGCACCCAGGCTGCCTCTGGTTTTAGCCTGGGCCATGCCCCGGGCCCCAGCCCCTTTCTTCCTCTTGCCCGCCTGTCCGCCCAACTGGACAGGACTTGCTAATATTCCTCCATCCCCGGAGCTTGGGAGGGACACTAAGCCAAGTCCCAGGTCCCAGGTGAAGAATTCTGACATCAACATCAGACCCTCTGCCTCTCTGGTACCCCAGGGACCCATGCACATGGTCTACAGAAGACACACTGCTACTCAGAATTTAATAGAGTCCAAAGAAAACTCAAGCAAAGTTCTAAGCATTAAAGGCCATACATCTGAAAACCTCCACAATCATCCTATCACATGGGAGAGATTCTTCACCTCCAGTCCAAAGATAAGTAAACCTCCTTTTTTATCTTACTGTTCCTTTCTAATATTAATCACTGTAGATTAACTTTCCCATATAGCCACCCCCAAAACATATACAACTACAAGGACTACACTATTCACTCTCACATATCACCAAAATACTACATTGTAAAAGTGCACTACCATACTAATATTCACCCCCTGTCTATTTAACCTGACTTAACTCATGTACTAACAGCCTAATAGCCTCAACCAGGAAATAATAATAACAAAAGAAAAACATACCCAACTGCAAGGCAAGCACTAGTAATAACTGCCCAAGTGTAGTAATACCAACTAAATCAGTGCAGTCAAATACACACAGAAACTGAAAACCCCTAGAAGACAAAACAACAATGCCCAAGTCAAAGTGCAGATACATGAGAAACAAAACCCAAGGAGATCAATCTCCCACTGAAAGAATTAACCCCTTAAGGATGGATTCCAACCAGAAAAAATTCACAGAAAACAGCCAAGAAAGCCAGACCTAAGACAACTTTCAAAGTATGATCATTACCATGACTAATACTCTGAAAGAGGAAATCCAAGAGGAGTTAAACAACAGCATCAACCACTTTGAAGAGGAACAAAACAGGCATTTGGAGGAGTTGAGAAAAACAGTTCAAGAAACAAAAATAGGCATAGAGCAGTTAAAACAGTCCCAGGTAGAGTTTAAAACTGAACTAAAAGACAAGTTATCTTCAACCCAAAGCTCAACAGAGAGTCTTATCAGCAGAACTAACAAAGCAGAAAATAGAATTTCAGATATTGATGACAAAGTGGGAGAATTAATCAGCTCAATGGAAGAGGTTGTTGAAGTCAAAAAGATACTTGAGAGGAAGAGTCAAGAGATATGGGACACCCTGGAGACCTAACATGCATATTCATGGAATACCAGAGCAAGAATCTCAAAATACCACACCTTAGGAAATTTTTCAAATTATCAAAATTAAAACTTCCCTCAACTGAAGAGTGAGAGAACCATGCAAATACAAGAGGCATTTCACACTCCAAAATGATATGACTAAAATAGAAAATCACCATGGCAAATAATAGTCAAAACACTCCACATTCAAGACAAAGAAAAGGTCCTGAGAGCTTCAAGAGAAAAAAGCAAGTCACTTTTAAAGGCAAACCGATTAAAATAACAAATGACATCGCAATGGAAACAGTAAAAGCAAGAAGAGTTTGGAGAGACATACTTCAAGTATTGAATGAGCAAAAATGTCAACCTAGGCCGATTTACCCTGCAACACTATCAGTCATGATCGAGGGAGAAAGAAAAATTTTCCAGCACAAAAACAACTTGAAGGGATACATGGCTACCAAGCCAGGCCTTCAGAAAATGCTAGAAATGATATGCAAACTTGAAGAAAAAAACAACCAAATCCAGGAGGACAGAAGGTTAGTATAATACCAGAAAAACATAAATGTCAAATAATAAGCTTACAAAATTCACTAAACATAAAAAATGTCCATAATTAAAAATAATTTCTCCATTATAACATTAAAGGTCAATGGTATTAACTCACCGATTAAGAGACAGAGATTACAAACTTGGATTAAAAAGCACAATCCATCAATCTGCTGCCTTCAGGAAAATCATCTCACCACAAAAGATATTCACATCCTAAAAATGAAGGGCTGGTCCAAAATACTGCAAGCTAATGGAACCAGGAAAAAGGCAGTGGTAGCCATAATGCTGTCAGACAAAGTGGTCTTGAAACCAAAAAAAAATCATAAAAGACAAAGATGGATACTACATTTTAGTCGCAGGTACAATTCATCAGGAATTGTAAAGGCAATTTGCTCATTCAATACTTGAAGTATGTCTCTCCAAACTCTTCTTGCTTTTACTATTTCCATTGCGATGTCATTTTCATTTGTTATTTTAATCGGTTTGCCTTTAAAAGGCAATGCAGCTTAAAGCATTAGAGAAACTAGAGCAATCTGATCCCAAAAGTAGTAGAAGACAGGAGATTAGCAAAATAAGGGGAGAAATATCTGAAATCGAGATTAGGAAAACGATATAGAAAATCAACCAGTCAAAAAGCTGTTTTTTGAAAAAATGTTCACAATACTGAACATTTATGCACCAAATACGGGCACCTCCACATTCATTAAGAAAATCCTACAGCACCTAAAGCAAGAAATCAACTCCCAAACAATAATTGTTGGGGATTTCAACACCGTCCTCTCAACATGGGATAGATCAACAGATCAAAAGATTAACAGAGACACTTTGGAACTTCATCAAACCCTTAAAGAAGTGGACCTTACAGGCCTCTATCGAATTTTTCACCCACGTACCAAAGAATACACATTTTTCTCAGCAGAACACGGAACTTTCTCCAAAATAGATCACATATTCGGCCAAAAAAATGAATCTCCATATACAGGAAAGTTGAAATTCTAGCCTGTGCCCTATCAGACCACCACGGCCTAAAGCTGGACATCCACAACACAACAAACAACAGAAAATACACTAACACCTGGAAACTTAACACTATGGTGCTGAATGAGAACTGGATTCAGGAAGAAATTAAAAAGAAAATTCAAGATTTCCTGAAAGTGAATGACAATGAAAATACAACTTACCAAAATCTCTGGGACATAATGAAAGCTGTTCTAAGAGGTAAGTTCATAGCTCTTAATGCCTACATCAAAAAAAAAATAGAAACATCAGAAATAAATAACTTAACAATACAGCTTAAAGCATTAGAGAAACTAGAGCAATCTGATCCCAAAAGTAGTAGAAGAGAGGAGATTAGCAAAATAAGGGGAGAAATATCTGAAATCGAGATTAGGAAAACGATATAGAAAATCAACCAGTCAAAAAGCTGGTTTTTTGAAAAAATCAATAAGATTGATACACCCCTAGCGAAATTAACCAAAAGCAAGAGAGAGAAAACTCAAATTAACAAAATTAGAAATGATCATGGAGTTATCACTACTGATACCTAAGAAATCCAGAGAATTATAACATCATATTTCAAAAACTTATACTCTGTGAAATTTGACAACACAAAAGAGATGGATGAATTCCTAAGTAAACACAACTTATCTAAATTGAATCAGGAAGTTCTGAATTATTTAATAGTCCTATAACATATAAGGAAATTGAGGAAGTAATCTCAAAACTTCCCACCAAAAAATGTCCTGGACCAGATGGATTCAGCACAGAGTTCTACCAGACATTTAAGGAATTAATAACACCAATACTCCTTAAGCTGTTGCATCAAATAGAAAAGGAAGGAACACTACCAAATCCTTCTATGAAGCTAACATCGTTTTAATCCCAATCCTAATAAAGATTCACTTAAAAAAGAAAGTTATAGGCCAATCTCTCTGATGAACACAGATGCAAAGATTCTCAACAAAGTCTTAGCAAATAGAATTCAAAAACATATCAAAAAGATCATTCACTGGGACCACGTAGGCTTTATCCCTGGCAGACAAGGTTAGTTCAACATATGCAAATCAATAAATGTAATTCATCATATAAACCAGTCCAAAGTCCAAGACCACATGATACTCTCGATAGATGCAGAAAAAGCTTTTGACAAGATCCAACAGCCCTTTATGATCAAAACGCTAGAGAGAGAAGGAATGGAAGGAACCTTTATCAATATAATAAAAGCTGTATACAACAAGCCCAAAGCAAGGATTATGCTCAATGGGGAACAACTTGAAGCATTCCCACATAGATCAGGAACTAAAGAAGGCTGTCCACTCTCACCAATTCAAATCAATTTTGTACTTGAAGTCTTAGCTGAAGCCATAAGACAAGCAAGGGGCATAAAGGGATTCAAATATGCAAGGAAGAAGTCAAGTTATCTGTATTTGCAGATGACATGATCTTATACCTGAGTGATCCCAAAAACTCCACCAGGAAGCTCCTGGAACTAATTGAGAAGTTCAACACAGTGGCAGGATACAAAATAAATGTGCAAAAATCAGAGGCCTTCCTATATGCCCAGAATGAAAGAAGTGAAAAAGACTTGAGAGAAACAATCCCATTTACTGTAGCCCCTAAAAAAATGAAATACCTTGGTATAAACCTAACCAAGGAGGTAAAAGACCTTTACAATGAAAACTTTGAAACCCTACGGAAAGAAATTGCAGAACACATCAGAAGGTGGAAAGACCTCCCATATTCCTGGATCGCAGAATCAACATCGTAAAAATGAACATTCTATCAAAGGCAATATACAAATTCAATTCTATACTAATTAAAATCCCAAAGCAATTCTTTAAAGAGTTGACCAAAAAATCTCAAAATTCATATGGAGGCACAAAAGACCCAGGAGAGCAAAGATAATCCTGAGTAACAAAAACACTGCTGGATGTATCAACATGCCACACCTTAGTCTATACTGCAAATCAATAGTTATAAAAACAGCCTGGTACTGGTTCTAAAATAGACACACAGATCAATGGGTAAGGGTTGAAGACCCAGATATAAGCTCACAAAACTACAGCCATTTGGTCTTCGACAAAGGGGCCCAAAAAATCCAACGGAAAAAGAACAGTATCTTCAACAAATGGTGCTGGCAAAACTGGATCTCCACATGCAGAAGATTAAAGCTGGACCCATACTTGTCACCATGTACAAGACTTAATTCCAAATTGATCAGGGACCTTGATATCAGGCCAGAGACTACAAAAACCATAGTTGAAAGGATAGGGAACTCCCTCGAGCTGATTGGGCTAAGCCAACAGTTCATAAACAGACAACCAATGGCACAGTCACTGCTACCAACTCTCAAGAGTTGTGACCTTGTGAAATTAAAGTGCTTCTATTCAGATAAATGTATTGTAACATGAGCTCAAAGGCAACCCACAGAATGGGAGATAATCTTCACTAAGCACATATCTGATAGAGCTCTACTATCCAGAGTGCACAAAGAACTTAGAAAACTAAACACCAAGGAAACTAATGTCCCAATTAAAAAATGGGTCCTGGAACTGAAAAGAAACTTTACCAGGGATGAAATTAAAATGTCTAACAAATATCTGAAAAAATGCTCCACTTCCTTAGCCATCAGGGAAATGCAAATCAAAACTTCCCTGAGATATCATCTCACCCTGTTCAGGATGGCAAAAATCCACAATACAAACAACAACAAATGCTGGAGAGGATGTGGAGAGAGGGGAACACTCCTACATTTCTGGTGGGAATGCCGGCTAATACAACCATTCTGGTAAGTCATCTGGAACTTCTTAAAGAGATTAAAGATTGAAATGCCATATGACCCTGCTATTCCACTTTTGAGAATAACCCCACATACAGCAAAAATTCACCTCGATAGCACAAACATGACCATGTTCATAGGAGCACTATTTACAATAGCAAAGTCATAGAATCAACCCAAATGTCGAACAATTGATGAGTGGATAAGGAAAATGTGGCACATCTGTACAATGGAGTACTACTCAGCCATCAAAAATGATGAATTAATGGAATTTGCCAGAAAATGGATGTCATTAGAAACAATTGTATTAAGTGAAGCATCCCAGACCCAGCAAATTAATCACTGTATGTACTCCCTAATAGGTGACTCCTAGTTCCAAACCTACCCAGCCCAGCTAGAGACACTCACAGATAAATCTCTGTAATACCTACAGTAATTGCGAGGATTATGAACAGGAGGGATGGGGTAGGAGGGCCAGATCAGAAACAAGGAGAGAGGAGATCATGTTACAGCAGAGAAAATAGGCCTCCATCAAGGACTGCAAGTAAGTAATGAGACACCTGGTTAAGTTCACAGACTTTCGTTCCTGATCATTTACAACTGAGGGGGTATGATCTCATCAGAAGGGGAGCATATGTAGTCTGGCAGATAAAAAGTAGCCATTTTGCAAATTTTGCAAATGGGTAATTGACCCCTCCCTCACTGTGGTTTCCTACTTTTATTATATCTACCCTTGAATGTTCTCTTATAACAAGACTCCAATTTAACAACTTTTTGTCTCTGGCCAGGGGGTGACATACAATGCCCATCAGGATGGAGTGAAGGGCATTGCAGGAGCAGCAAAACTGCAAAAGAAAATCAACAAACCACAATCCAGAACTACAGAGACTCTATATCAACCACCTAGAACTAGGCCAGCCTAATCTCTCCCTATCCTGAAGCTCAGGATAATTTGCGGAAGAGGGGATGGTAAGATTGTAAGAGCACAAGGATGGGAGAAGTAATGATATGTAACATACTCCACACAAGTTAGAGCTGAAGCAATCATAATTGGACTTTGCATGCCCTCACAATATCCAACACACTATTGACCCCACAAAGTCTAGTATTTGCTAAAGGCACCAAGATCCTTGGAGGCAAGAGATTGACAACCACAGTAGTGTTCCTATGCTTAGGGAAACACAGGAAAAGGTTCAGAGAAATGCCACTGGGTCTTTTTACGTAATCAGAGGGGAGGGCCCAGAGGAGAGTCAGGCATGCACATTAAAGGATTCTCTGGGGATTGGGGAGGGAGGAAGTAGGGGATGGGGAGGGAGGGGTGAGGGGAGGGGGAACAGGGGGGTCGGGAGGAGGAGGAGGGATGGAGGGAACTGGTGTACCTACTAAGTTTGTATGAACGGAAATAATAATAAAAAATGTTAAAAAAATGCCCAAAGAAAATTTAAAAAAAAAAATAAAAGCAATGCCAAGGCTTTCTTTGACAGAATGCATCTATGGAATTAGAGTTACATGATGGCCTGCTTTGTTTTTTTGTTTTAAATTAATGAGGATGATTAGACATACAAAGTAACAACTCCATCTTACTTCTGATTGTATATCTTACAAGAACCCTTTACATATAATGATATCTCCATATCCTGAGCCTTTTAGTAAAAACACAGATCAATCAATGTTTCTAAAATCAGCAGTTTACATTTGCAAAACAACTAAAATCATACTATGCTATATTCTCAGAAAGTTTGCCAAAATTCTTCTGTTGGAAATTTAATTACCAATAAAATCGTATTGAAAGATGGGGTATTTATAGGTAATATTTATGTTGAGAAGAATATAACATTGCAAAAATGGATTGATGTCATTATAATAGTAAGTTAAATAATGTGATTTGTCATTTTTACAATAATGTCATTTTCTATGTAATCAAACAATAATCCTGATTCCTTCAGAATGAAACAAGAAGTTGCCACCCCTTAATAGCAGAATCTTCTACTTGAGAATTCCCATTCCAGTCCCAGATTAGTTGAAAGTAAATTTTGTCCTTTATTACCTAATTTCAGATATTTTTCTTAAGCAATAGAACCATAGCAAGACTCAAACCAAAAGGGGTTTTGAAACTAATTCAACTGTTTCAATTTACACATAAAGAGACTAAAGCCTATATATTTCAGTTCACAAATATGAAACAGAAGTCAGTCTTTTTCATTAGCTTATTAATTCACACAAGAAAATTTAAGTGATATATTATTTTTATTTAAATTAGGAAACTAAACAACCAAGGAGGAAATACATAAAATTGGAACTTAGTAAGTCAGTAGCTTAAGTATTAGCTGGAGGGTTAATACAGAAAAAAAATATAGTGACATGTATTAACATCACTATCTGTAACAACAACCATTGTTTTGATAAATATTACTCAACTTTTAACAATTGTCCCAATTACCTGGAGTGCTTGTTAACAACAGATGTCTTGATTCTAACCCCTGAATTTCTGATTTAATAGGTGAGGAATGGGGACTGAACATTGGTATCAGTACCTACTGATGCTCTATCATGGAAAAGTCTTTAAAAGTAATATTGTTAAATCAAAATGATTTGTCTCAAATAGCTATATTATTGACATATTAATGTTTGAATATTTATTCATTTGCCAAATAATGTTTTGCACATTGTAAGGATTTAGTATAGCTATAAGGAGATGTAAAGGCAACTAGTGGCATGGTTATTAAGGCACCTGATTCATGATTCCCATTGTAAACCGAAAAATACTCTCACCTCAAAGGGATAAGAGGTAGTTTATCCTGGAATCAAATATGAGTGATCATGACTGTGGAACACAGATTCAGGTTGCTTCAAGCTCCATGTTCTCCTGTGATAACAGTTTCTTGGGGCTTTATAATCACAGAATCAATGAAAGTCATAAGTCAAGACATTTTTCAAGTACATTGGTGGAAACATCAGGTAGAGGGGTTACAGTAAAGAGGGGGAGATCTCTGTTATAGGATAGAGATGTTCTAATGACATTCTTTGCCTTTTGGTATTTGAAACTAGTGGTCTGCTAAGTTCCTGCATCTTAAAAGTTTTATCCTGATAGACACAAATTGTAGGACAGACACAGGAAGAAGTGCAAGGAATAGCTATCAAGGATGTGAAAGACCACCCAAGATAAGGCTCAGCTATGGTAGCATTTTGATGTCAACTTGACAGTTGCAGACTATTTAGGGACAGCTGTGGAAGGTTAATGGTCAGAATGGCCCCTGAACAAGTCTGCAGGTACTTGACTGATTGCTGTGGAGAACGCAGCCCATAGTGGGCAGTACTTTCCAGTGGTGGACAGGATAATAGGAGTGCAAGGAGGAGGGACTTGCTCTTCCCTTATCTGGTGTGGACTTGCTGTGCAGTCCACTCTGCATTCATGTTGTTTGCCTTTAGAGCATCTGGCCTCTTTGGTTGCTGTTGCTGCTACCTCTGTCCTTGGCTGACTTGGAGCTTCACCTTTTCCATCACATTGTTGCTCTTCTCGCTGCCTTTGAAGCCTGGTCTCTAGGCCTTGTTGCTGTTCGCTGTTCATCACCAATGTCAGAATCCAGCATCTTCAGTCCTCTAGAGGAGCAAAGTCTTGAGACCTTCTCCGATCTTTTGGTTTTGCAGAACATTCCAGCCAGGAAAGAGGCTGTTGTAGGTGGCTACCTTGAAGGACACTGTTTTTATTGTGAGTTATTTTTTAATAAACTTATTTATATATACTATATTATATAGTTTCTGTTTATTCAAAGAACCCTGACTAATACAGGCTCTAATATTGTAATATTCCAATCTTATCCACAGGCACTGAAATTCCAATCAGTAACATCAACATGTCCAGTTCTGTGAGGGAATGTTCTTTCTGAAAAGTTAATTTCACACCATCATATATGCATTATGACCATTTTATTAAACTTCTAAGTACTCACAATAATCAGAAAAAGATTACTTTTAATCAAGTATAGCATAATAGAGTCTTTTTCTGCCTTTCTTTGTTGTTGTTGCTGCTGTTGTTGAATTTTATGATCCAGTGCTTCATGGAGCTTGTGCTACCTATAGGTGACTTGACAATTGATATCTACTTTCTGGGTACATCTGTGAAGAACTGGTAGTTAAAACAAGCCCTAAGCAAACCTGCAAGAGATTGTGTAATTTACATAAGAAGGCCTAGCTTCTGGTGGATGGAACCATTCTCTGGGCAGGTAGATAAGATAAGGATATTTGTTTCAGTACTTTGACACACTTCAGAATACCTTTATGAGTTTAAAGGATTACTCTTCTCTCAGAAATTCCTGTGGATAAAATGGGACCAGTTCTCTTGGATCTTGGTCTTGATATGAACTCTCCTGGCAAGCTGGACTATATGAACTGAAACCAGAATCATAAGCAAAATGAAATGGTTTGTTCACCTAAGTTGGCTATGTATTGATTAGTAAATGAAGACAAGTGGAAACAAAAACTGTCCTCTATGTTGCTATGTAGCAAAGAATGACCTAAAATTGCCCATCCTCTTACTCCAACCTCTCAAGTATTGGGATTACAGGCATGAACCATTTTGTTAGGCTTTTATTGAAAATTTATTTAGTAATGGAAAGAATAAGGTTTTAAAAAATGGCATGGCATACATGTAAAATACAGAACCCAGTTACTACTACATGGAATTAAAATGATTTCATACATAAAAAATCTAATAATGTTCCTTCCTTTTACTGAGCTTGATAAATTTTCAATTTGTTTGATAAAAGGCCCCTTTGTCTTCAGAGAGTAGGTAGTGTATATATACTGTCATTAATTTGAATCCATGGAGTCTATGTTAATGATATGTTGCTAAATGTAATATGTTTAGGAGTGAGTGTCTTTGTTAATGAAATAGAGCTTTCTAGAGGTCAAACATGCATATTGATTATTTGACAAAAATCTCTTCAAATGCAAATGCTTCCTGTCTGGAAGTAAATAATCGCCAAGTCATTTGAGCAAAACATAAAAAGAAAGCCAACTTTTTTCAGCCCTAAATGCCAGCCAAGTGGTAACAAGAATTCAGCTGAACATATTCAGGAAGGAACATATTTTTCCTCCTGAGCTCTCCTTGCTACTGTGCCACTCAGTATTCTACAAATTGCCTCTTGGCAGATTGTTTCATTATCCAGCACTATCATTAATCTTTTTTATTAGCACCTAAAAAAATAAACAAACAATGATTTTGTTATGTTTGACACAGTAGTGCATTTTAATTTTGTAGGCTTGTATTATTGGGTTAAAAATGCAACAATTCAGATTGAAATACTGTATTCAATTCTTAACAATGTGAAAACACTTCTCAGATGTATAGAAATATAATGGCATCTGTTATGCATATTAAATGAAGCAAGCTATTTTTGCATCCTGCACATGGAGCTTCAGATTAACTAGGAAAGTTGGTATTAATTACCTCTGAAAAATTAAAACTCGTCATTCAATTTTGCACTCTCCATGAAACTGTCTGTGAAACTGAATCAACACTTCACAAAACGTCCTTAGCATCATTTAACTAAGATAAAACAAAAAGGAGTGTATTTGGAACTGTTAAATGCTGAGATGCACAGAAAAAATGAGTAAATATAATATAAATGTATTTCCACCTCATGATATATTTCAGCATTGTATACTGTTTCTTAATATAACATGTATATTAGTAACTTAATTAAAACCAAAAAGAAAATGCCGTGTAGTGAACTAACTCCATTTACATGTTGATATTGATTTAATTCAAAATTTACATATATAGTGATGTAGAATCATCTAAACTTTTATACAGATGAAAATCTTATTATATTTTGAGTGATTTTGGGAACTTATATCCATTAATTATTTCAGCTTTTAAGTTTGAGCAAAAATGTATCTTTCTTTCTCAATTGGTGGATCTATTAGCAATTAAATGATTACCAGGCATTTAAAAAAATTATTAATAGACAAATTTTATTCTAATTACCATTTTTATTCTAAATATGAAATTTAGCTTCTGGGGTAAATAAAAAAGACAGATGTATAAATATCAATGAATTTTGTGTCAGTAACAAGATACAATACTCTCATTTCTGCTTTTTTACCAAGTTAGCTTATTATGATATTGATTTTGTAGGGGACAGTAGTATTCAGCTATAAATCATTAACAAAGGACTTCCAATTTTAATTTATTAATGTGTGTGTCTTAAAATCAAGCAACATTGCTATGTATGCCTGGTTAACAAAGAACACCAATTTTTACTGTTGAAATTTACTAAACATTTTACAAGACAGTAAATTATTCCATTTTAATAAGTCATAATAAAAAAGAGTTAAAAATTCAGTTATGCACATAACTTACTAAATGTGTCATGTTCTCAATCATGTTCTTTTGTCATTTATAAAGTCCTTACCTTATTGAAATATGAGAAATCAATAAAATGATATATATACCAGCCCACCTTGAACACTCATAGGTAAATCTATGTATTACCTACAATAATTGCAAGGATTATGAACAGGAGGGATGGGGTTGGAGGGCCACACCAGAAACAAGGAGAGAAGTGACCATGTTGCAGTAGAGAAAATAGGCCTCCATCAAGGACTGCAAGTAAGTAATGAGACACCTGGTTAAGTTCACAGACGTTCGTTCCTGATCATTTACAACTAAGGGGGTATGATCTCACCAGAAGGGGAGGGCATATAGTCTGGCAGATAAAAAGTAACCATTTTGCAAATGGGTAATTGACCCCTCCCTCACTGTGGTTTCCTACTTTTATTATATCTACCCTTGAATGTGCTCTTATAACAAGACTCCAGTTTAACAGCTTTTTGTCTCTCGCCAGGGGATGACATACAGTGCCCAGCAAGATGGAGTGAAGGGCATTACAGGAGCAGCAAAACTGCAAAAGAAAACCAACAAACCATAATCCAGAACTTCATAGACTCTATATCAACCACATAGAACTAGGCCAGCCTAATCTCTCCCCATCCTGAAGCTCAGGGAAATTTGTGGAAGTGGGGTCGGTAAGAGTGTAAGAGCAAAAGGATGGGAGGAGCAATGATTTGCAAGATACTCCACACAAGTTAGGGCCGAAGCAATCATAATTGGACTTTTCATGCCCGGCGCAAGGTCCAACACACACACTATTGACCTCACAAAGTCTAACATCTGCTAAAGGCACCAAGATGTTTGGAGGCAAGGGATTGGCAGCCACAGTAGTGTTCCTATGCTTAAGGGGAACACGGGAAAGGGTTCAGGGAAATGCCACTGGGTCCTTTTACATCATTGGAGAGGAGGGCCCAGAGGAGAGTCAAGCATGCACAAGAAAAGACTGTCTGGGAATTGGGGCGGGAGGCACTGGGGGATGGGGAGGAAGGGGTGAGGGGAGGGGGAGCAGGGGGCTTGGGGGGAGGAGGAGGGAGGTAGGGAACTGGTGTACCTATTAAGTTTGTATGAGCTGAAATAATAATAAAAAATGTATAAAAAAAGAATTTAAGGGCCTAAGGGCATAGTGCAATAGTTGAGTGAAGGTTGACCATGTATAAACCTCTGGTTTTCACTATTAGCACCACATAAATGGATGTGATGGTTTTACACACACACACACACACACACTCACACATATGCATGCATGCACATGCAAATTTAGGAAATTTGAAGAGACTTACTTCATCGGAGTTTCTTTACAAGGAAGAAACAAAGCAATAGTTGAACAGACATATTTTCAGAGGCAACTAGCCATACTTAGCATGTGAGAGACATTTATTTTAATATTGTTAGTGACCTAAAACATCTCAAATAAAGATGAAAATGCCATTCTGACAGCTAAAACACTTGCTCTTTAGATAAGTAAACAGGAATCTCCTTTTTCAGGGAAAACCAGTCATACCTCTTTGCTGAAGATACTAGAAGATGTAGCTACAGAAATGTTCCAAAGTTATTCTGTGTTGGAAACATAGTTAGAAAGTAGTTTTTAGTTGATATATCAGCATTAATGTGAAGAAGGACCTCACATTGTCTCTCTAAACACGTTAAGCACTCAGGCAAGAAGTTATCTTGAAAAGAAATGTGTAAATTCATACTACACTGGGATTCAGAATCAATATATTTCCCAATTCTCAAGACTCCATCAGCATTTACCACTTTGTATAGGGCAATGTGACTTAGTGAAATTAACTTGATTTGAAGAGCAAAAGTAATTGCCTTTATGAAGACCATTGCTATAGATAATCAAAGGAAATATCAGAGATGATATTCACATAATGTAGGTAAAAAAGACACTTGTCTTCTGGACCTCAAATATTGTCAACTAATATACGAGCTTTTACCACTGCCACAGATTCCATGTGTTCTTCTATAGCAACAGTTTTTGGAGTTTTTATAATTATAAAACAAAACAAAACATAAATCAAAACACTTTTTAAATTCTTTAGTGCAGACAGCTGACAGGCAGGTTAAAGAAAAGTAGGATGATATCTTGGTGTTTTGAAGTAAACCATAGCTTTATTTATTCATTTGTAAATAAATTTATTTCTCAAATTAATTTATTAAAGCTAGTGTATAAAACTGCATGAATGCCAACATTTTGAGAACCTAAGTGTTTGTTGTAAAATTAATCAGTAAAGCCATCCCATTTACCATAATTCTAAAAATGATGATATAAAATTCAACCAAGAAAGTAAAAAGACTACAGTGAAAATTTTAGAACTACAGAAAAGAATATGAAATATTAACAAAAAGTGGAAAGATCATTCCATGCTCATACTGAAAAAAACTGATATTGTTAAAGTACTTATAATATCTAAAGGTATTTATAGATTTGGTGCAATTCCTATCAAAACAGTAATGGTGTTCTTCTCAGAGCCAGAGGTTATATCTTAAAATAGGAATCACAAAATACGGCAGTAACCAAAGTTATTTTCAACAACAACAACAACAACATCAAAAAGCTGTAAGCACTGACATTGTTTACATTCAATGTGTATTAGATAAAAGTATCCTGGTTTGTCCTCTACAGTCTCATGTGTTTGTATCCTTAGGTGTTAATGTTTGGGAATGCTGTGGTAACTTTAGGAAGCAGAGCTTTGCTGGAGGAAAGGTTGTCACAGGCTATGGGCCTTGAGGTTGATTAGCATAGACCTGCTTTTGGTAGGAGTCTTCTCTGGCAGTCTGCAGTTTGCTCTCTCTGGCAACATTCATGAGGGCTGTGGTGACCTAAGCCTCCTCCAGCTCTATCACCTACCATATACTTTCCCTCATAATAGACTATATCTCCCCTCTGGGACCATAAGTAAATAAATCTTCCTTTCTCTTCCTTAAGTTGCTTGAATTTCAATGTTGCTTGACATCAGCAGAAAGAGTAATTGTGACATATAGTAATCAAAAGAGAAACAAAACAAAAACAGATTTCCTAAACAGAACTTCATACACATACATATAAAATATTCTGGACAGATTTACTAAAGGCATACACTGGAAAGTTAGCCTCTTAAATAAATATGCCAGAAAAAGAGGATACTCACATGCAGCACTTTTACTTTCCTTCCTTCCCTACATAAAGATCAACATAAAATAAATCAAACTGTTAAATATGTTTCCTGACATTACACAGATACCAGAAATAAACATGTGGGAAAGACTTGACTGGTGCAGGCAACGACTTTTTCAGGCAACAAAGGATGAAGAACCCATAGGAAAACAATAAACAAATGGGATTATGTTATACCTAGAAACATATACACAAGAGAGGAACCTATAATCATAATATGGTAACAATCTACACAACTCAAACATTTCATACTACTTATCAGAGAATTAATGTCCAAAACACATGAAGATTTCTAAAGTTCAACAGAAAACAAATAAAAATTCCTAATAGCCCAATTAAAAATGGTTTGCAAATCTAAATAATAGTAAGTAGATCTAAATAGACATTTCTCAAAAGAGAGTATAATAAAGTCTAATAAGCACAAAAATATGTACAACATCTGTAGCTAGTCAGGGTGGTTTTTCATCACTATTCCTAGTACTCAAGAGAATACAATGAGGTTAGCATGGAGTAAGACCGTTTTTCAGAAATCCTAAATATGTACTTAAGGAAATTTGAAAAAAAATCTTAATGAAGCTTCATTGTATCCCAATGTGTGACGACTCTCTAAAGGATTGAAGACACCAAGTGCTAGCCAGTATATAAACAACTAAACATATTTAATTTTCTGAAGAAACTGTAACAAAATGTGTGCCTTATGATACAAAAACTCCAGTTCTGGGATCCAAAGGAAATTCAACTAAACATATCAAAGAGATATTCCACATTTCTGGAATTTGTTGCTACACCATATGTGGATGCATATGATATGGGATCAATATTGGTGCAGCAATCATAAAATGACCTAATAAGAAATATGGAGAATAATTATATATGTAATACATGTACACATATATTCATACGTACATAGAATATTTCCAAAGAAGAATAATAACCTATAATTTGTAGCAAAGTGGAAGTAACTTGGAGTACAAATTTAAGTAAAATAAGTCAGATAAGAGATATTTATTTTCTATATGTAAGCTTCAAAAGGTTGTTCTCCAAGTAGTAGGTAGTTGAATCATAATTTACGGTGACTAACAAGGAGAAAAGAATGGAAAGTGGGTACTAAAACATTGGCAAGAAGAAAAATTAAAGCCTCCAGTCCCGCCTGCGCCCTGCTGACCCCAGCCCGCCAGGTTCTCAGGTCCCCAGCCACACCCAGGCGGCCTCCAGCTTTGCCTGGGCCCCGCCCCAGACCCCAGGCCCTCACCTCCAGTCCCACCCGAGCCCTGCCGACCCGCCCCCAGGTTCCCAGGTGCCCAGGTGACTCCGTCTGCCCATCCCAGCCCCCCAACCGGTGCTGCCCATCACCCTCCCCCCCCCCAACCATCTCCCAGCCGCACTCAGATGGCCTCCGGCATCACCTGGGCCCCACCCCAGTCCTCAGCCCCTTTCTTCCAAATGCCCGCACCTCTGTCAGACAGGACTTGCTCACATTCCTCCATCCCCGGAGCTTGGATGGGCCCTAAGCCATGTCCCAGGTCCCAGGTGAAGAATTCTGCCATCAATAGCAGACCCTCTGCCTCTCTGGCCCACCAGGGACCTACGCACATGGTCCAGGGAAGACACACTACTACTCAGAATTCAATAGAATCCAAAGGAAACTCAAGCAAAACACTAAGGGACAAAGGTCATTTATCTGGAGTCCTCTACAATCGTCCAATCACATGGGAGAGATTCTTCACATGAAGCCCAAAGATAAGTAAACCTCCTTTTTTTCACCTTACTGATACTTTCTAGTATCAATTGCTAAAGACCAACTTCTCTATACAGCCACCCCAAAAACATATACAACTCCAGGGAGTACACCACTCACCCTCACATATCACCAGGATACTAAATCGCAAAAGTGCACTACCATACTAATATTCACCCCTTGTCTACTTAACCTGACTTAATTGATGTATTAACAGCCTAGTAGCCTCATCTAGGAAATTACAATAACAATAGACAAACATACCCAATCCAAGGTAAGCACTAGTAATAACTGGCAAGTGTAATAATACCAACTAAATCAGTTCAGTGAAAAACACACAAAAACTGAAAGGTCCTAAGAAACAAAACACCAATGCCCAAGTCAAAGTGCATATCCATGAGAAACAAAACCCAAGAAGACCTATCTCCCAAAGAAAGAATTAATCCCATAATGATGGATTCCAACCAGAACAAATTCACAGAAAATAGCCAAGAAAGCCAGACCCAACAAAATGACTTTCAGAGTATGATCATTATCATGATTAATACTATGAAAGAGGAAATCTGAGAAGAGTTAAACAACTGAATCAACCACTTTGAACAGGAACACAACAGGCACTTGGAGGAGTTCAGAAAAACAGTTCAAGAAACAAAAATAGGCATAGAGCAGTTAAAACAGTCTCAAGCAGAGTTTAAAATTGAACTGAAAGACAAATTATCTTCAACCCAAATCTCAACAGAGAGCCTTATGAGCAGAACAAATGAAGCAGAAAACAGAATTTCAGATCTTGAAGACAAAGTGGGAGAATTAACTAGCTCAATGGAAGAGATTGTTAAAGCCAAAAAGATACTTGACAGGAGCATTCAAGAGATATGGGAAACCCTGAAGAAGCTTAACATGCGCATTCATGGAATACCAGAACAAGAATCCCAAAATACCACACCTGAGGAAATACTTCAAATCATCATAAATGAAAACTTCCCACAACTAAAGAATGAGAGTCCCATCCAAATACAAGAGGTATTTCACACTCCAAACAGATATGACCAAAATAGAAGATCACCATGGCAAATAATGGTCAAAACACTCCACATTCAAGACAAAGAAAAGGTGCTAAGAGCTTCAAGAGAATAAAAGCAAGTCACCTTTAAAGG
Organism: Typhlomys cinereus; assembly: GCA_023101885.1. NCBI lineage: Eukaryota > Metazoa > Chordata > Mammalia > Rodentia > Platacanthomyidae > Typhlomys > Typhlomys cinereus. Next base: position 8,582,613 of record JALPQD010000026.1, read on the forward strand.
TAAACCGTTAGAATAACAAATGACTACTAACTAGAAACAGTAAAAGCATGAAGAGCTTGGAGAGATGTACTTCAAATATTAAATGAGCAAAAATGGCAACCCAGACTGATATACCCGGCGAAACTATCTGTCATGATTGAGGGAGAAAGAAAAGTTTTCCAGCACAAATACAACTTGAAGGGATACATGTCTACCAAACCAGGCCTCCAAAAAATGCTAAAAATGATACTCAAGCTTGAAGAAAAGAACAAGCATATCCAGGAGGATGGAAGGAATGTATAATACCACCAAAATATAAATATCAAACAATATGCTTACAAAATCCACTAAACATAAAAATGTCCAGAATTAAAAATAATTTCTCCATTATAACATTAAATGTCAATGTTATTAATTCACCGATTAAGAGACACAGATTACAAACTTGGATTAAAAACCACAATCCAACAATCTGCTGCCTTCAGGAAACTCATCTCACAGGAGATAGGCACATCCTAAAAATGAAAGGCTGGTCCAAAATCTTGCAAGCTAATGGAACCTGGAAACAAGCAGGGGTAGCAATTATGCTTTCAGGCATAGTAGACTTCAAACCAAAGAAAATCATAAGACACACAGATGGATACTACATTTTAGTCACAAGTACAATTCATCAGGAAGACTTCACAATACTGAATATATATGCACCCAATACGGGCCCCTCCACATTCATTAAGAAAACCCTACAGCGTCTAAAGCGAGAAATCAACCCCCAAACGATAATTCTTGGGGACTTCAACACCACCCTCTCAACATGGGATAGATCAACACGTCATAAGATTAACAGAGACACTTTGGAACTTAATCAAACCCCTTAAAGAAATGGACCTTACAGATCTCTATCAAACTTTTCATCCACACACCAAAGAATACACATTTTTCTCAGCAGCACATGGAATGTTCTCCAAAATAGATCACATATTGGGCCACAAAATGAATCTATACATATACAGAAAAGTTGAAATTCTAACCTGTGCCCTATCAGACCACCACGGCCTAAAGCTGGATATCCACAACACATCAAACAAGAGAAAATACACTAACTCCTGGAAACTTAACAATATGATGCTGAATGAGAACTGGATTCAGGAAGAAATTAAAAAGGAAATTCAAGATTTCCTGAAAATGAATGATAATGAAAATACAACTTATCAAATTCTCTGGTACACAATGAAAGCTGTCCTTAGAGGTAAGTTTATAGCTCTTAAGGCCTACATCAAAAAAATGGAAACATCAGAAATGAAAAACTTAACAATACAGCTTAAAGCTTTAGAGAAAATAGACCAATCTGATCCCAAAAGTAGTAGAACAGAGGAGATTAGCAAAATAAGGGGAGAAATATCTGAAATCAAGATTAGGAAAACGATGGAGAAAATCAACCAATCAAAAAGTTGGTTCTTTGAAAAAATCAATAAGATTGATGCACCCCCTACCTAAATTAACGGTGGTCAGGATGGCAAAAATCCACAATACCAACAACATCAAATGCTGGAGAGGATGTGGAGAGAGGGGAACTCTCCTACATTGCTGGTGGGAATGCAGGCTCATACTGCCACTCTGCAAGCCGTCTGGAGATTCTTAAAGAAATTAAAGATTGACATGCCATATGGCCCTGCTTTTCCACTTTTGGGAATAACCCCCCATACAGCAAAAATTCACCTCGATAGCACAAGCACGACCATGTTCATAGCAGCACTGTTTACAATAGCAAAGTCATGGTATCAACCCAAATATCCAACAGTTGATGAGTGGATAAGCAAAATGTGGTACATCTATACAATGGAGTACTACTCAGCCATCAAAAATGATGAATTAATGGAATTTGACAGGGAAATGGATGGAATTAGAAACAAATATGTTGAGTGATGTATCCCTGATACTGAAAACTAAGCGCTGTATGTACTCTATAATAGGTGGCTTCTAATACCAAACCCACTGAGACACTCACAGATAAATCTCTGTAATACCTACAGTAATTGCGAGGATTATGAACAGGAGGGATGGGGAAGGAGAGCCACACCAGAAACAAGGAGAGAGGGGACCATGTTACAGCAGAGAAAATAGGCCACCATCAAGGACTGCAAGGGGTGACATCCAGTACCCATCAGGATGGAGTGAAGGGCATTGCAGGAGCAGCAAAAGTGAAAAAAAAAAATTAACAAACCATGATCCAGAACATCAGAGACTCTATAACAACGACCTGGAACTAGGCCAGCCCAATCTCTCCCCATCATGAAGCTCAGGGAAATTTGCGGAAGAGAGTGCAGTGTGATTGTAAGAGCATAAGGATGGGAGGAGTAATGATATGGAAGATACTTCACACAAGTTAGGGCTGAAGCAATCATAATTATACTTTTCACACCCTGTGAAATATCCAACACACTATTGACCCACAAAGTCTAGTATTTGCTAAAGGCACTAGGATCCTTGGAGGCAAGGGATTGACAGCCACAGTAGTGTTCTTATGCTTAACGGGGACACAGGAAAGGGTTCTGTGAAATGCCACTGGGTTCTTGCACCTCATCGAGAGGAGGACCCAGACAAGAGTTTTGCATATACATTCAAGGATGCTCTGGGGATGGGAGGGGGAGGCACTAGACGATGGGGAGGGAGAGGGTTGGGGGGTTGAAGGGAGGGAGGATTCCGGTGTAATTTTAATATAATTTAAATAAAAAAAGATACCAGGAGGGGGAGCAGGGGGTTCGGGGGGGGGGAGAAGGAGGGAGGGAGGGAACCGGTGTACCTATTAAGTTTTTATGAGTGGAAATAATAGTAAAAAATGTTAAAAAAAAAAGATACCAATTGGAATGCAACCAAGGGCAGTGCAGGAAAAGAAAAACTGAAAATAACAACAAACAATAATTCAGAATACCACAAGAGCCTACATTATTCATGTGGAACTAGACCAGCCAAATCTCTCCCTATCCTTAAGCTCAGGGAACTTTGAGGAAAAGGGGGAGGCAAGATTGTAAGAACCTAAAGATGGGGAGGACCAACGATATGCAAGATATTCCACACAAGTTAGGGCTACAGCACAGTGGCTGACATGTCAATGACCCTCCAAAATCTAGCATAGATCACAGGGGAGAAGGGTCTAGGCAGTAGGGTCCTTAGAGACAAGGGATTAAACAGTCATCATAGAATTCCCATGCTAGAAGGGAGCCCAAGGAGCTCCAGGCTATGCCACCGAGTCCTTACTTTTCACTAGGGTGGAGGACTCAGAGGGAGGTTTGGCATTCACTCAAAAGGATGCTCCAGGGGATGGGAGGGAGGAAGGGGGAGGCATTGGGAGGGGAGAGAGAAGGAGGTGTGAAACAAAAGGGGGTCGACTAGGGAGGGAAAAGAGAGGGAGGATGGGTAACTATTGAACTTGTATGATTAGGAAAATCATAAAATGTGGGAGAAAAAAAGCCTTCAAGAAATATTTGAAGTGCAATATTTTACCCTAGGTGATGACTCACTTAATGCAGCAGGTATTTGTGATTTATGTTTTCAATATGGAAAAATAAAGACATTTACTGAGAAATTATATGAGTCATTCAGACCCCTTTGTATGTTTTTGCTTCAGAACAAGTATCTATCTTAGGCATTAATTTCTTTTCAATCTGTACTTGAGTTAAACATTAAACTGCTGGAACCTGGTTTCTTTTTCCATTAACCTTCCCGTTTTTTGGGTGATAGAATTTATATTTCTTTGCTGTGAATCTTTATACTACCCAAGTTATTAGAAGGGATCAGGTTTTGAAGTCCCTTTTCTGTCAAGGTTCTTCAATAAGGAGAAATTTAACTAATGTCCCCGAAAAATACAGGGACCCCCAAAACCAACAAATTTATTCTAATGTCATATTGTAAGTATCATCATATTAGCAGTATTTTGTCTTGACTACCTATGGGGAAAACTAAATTAGATAGATTATAAAATGAGAAAAGTATACAAGATGATCTCATTTTTCTCCTCTAGTTCTTGGCACTCTTTTCTACAGCCCCCCCCATCACAAAAACAAAAAGCAACAGCTAAAATAATTGATGCATTTGAATGAATCATGACATAGTTTAGAATGGTGGTTTTTGCTCTAAAAATTTGAAAATGATATAAATATCTAGCATATTTATAAATTTGTAAACTTGGTAAAAAACAGAATCTTTTCCTATTTAATCAGAACTATTCACTAGAACTTTTGTGCTCACCAAGAATTTTTTTTAAATTTGATTAATTGTCTCTTTTCCTTGGACAAGGTTGTAAGAGCCAATGATACTCAGAATGAATTCTAGACTCACTATAACTAAATACAACCTACATTAAATAATACCAAGAGTTTTAAAATTACAGCAATATCATTAGATATGCTAGCTTTTCATCCACACTATTTGGTGGTTTGCTTCATTCTTTGTTTTTTTTACTAGAACCTATCCCTTTAAGTATAAGCATTTGCCCTTTATTGCCACTTTTTACAACTTCGTTTTCCTGATTTTATTCGTGGCAGTCTGCCTTACTTTTCTTTGTGTGGGAGGTAATGTCTCCTTACATTAGCCAATTTGTCTCAAACTCATGGGTTCAAGAATTCCTCACTCCCTAGACTCGTGAGAAGGCTAAGACAATGTATTTTGTTTTCCTTCTGTATTTTATTCTAATATATATTCTTTCCTACTGAATATGACTTTTTAAATCCACAATAAATTCTTCGATACATTTACAAATCATGTTTCTACCAATATTAAATTTAAAGTCACTTTCCATAATTTAAATCATTGATCATTTATCTGCTTCTTATACTGTTTTAATCACTTTTCAGTATTTATGCAGAAAACGTGATATTTACTGTTTTAGACTTTTATCTTTTTTATGAATTGTCTTAAAGTCAGTTAGCTAAAATCCAATTGCAAGCAAGTAAGTGAGTGAAACGACAGATTCTTATTTTCTCAATGAAGAAACCTTTTTATTACTCTCCCAGCTTTTCCTAGGAGCTTTATGTAAAAAAGTACTAGTAGTAAGAATTCACTTTCTTACTTTTTTTTACATTCCTTAGAGAAATAGTTTCGCTCGAGTACCATCAATTAAATTGGCTAAATTTCATGTAAGACAATTCACCTAATTACTGGCACATATTTTGTTAGCATTTGAAAAGTGGACAAATTAAATAAAGTTATTTTAGTTCCAACTCAGTTCAATAATTTATACTTTTCATATCATTTAAGGTCTCATCCACTTTCCTTTAATGTATAATTGCAGGTAACATCAGCGACAAAGTTGTGTTACTTGGGTTGTATAAACAAATATAATATTTAAAGACTCTTGATAAGCTGAAAGAATAAATAAAAAATTATCAACAAGGGACAATTGGAAGTAGTTTTAAGGTAAACAGGCCCACAAACAACATGTAGGCAATGATAAAGTGTGTAAATTTGAACAGATGTCACTTCTAGAGCAGAAGCAGGAATGTTAAACAAATCTGGCTTTGGATGAGATTCAAAGGAGAAGAAAAAAATATGAAGCTTGGAGGAGAAGTGTTTAGCAGCTCTTTCATAGTAATCACTGGGAGAGGAAATAAACACCCATTGGCTAAAATAAAGAAAAAAATCAAGAAATTAATCTGTCTAAGTGAACAAAAATTATGAGGTGTTTTCAAAGACAAAAACGTTACAGTCTGATAGCTTTCATCAAAATAAATACAAAGATGTTTCTTAGATTCCCACTTTTCAATACATACTGAGCATCAGTAAGTTGGTAATATTGTTTTCAAATGCTATTGTGTGCCATTAAAAGAATAATGTTAATAGAAAGTTTTGAAAATACTTTATGGTCTCTACTTCGTCCAATCTGGCTAAGACCCAGGGGTAAATTCTTAAAGAAAATTATTTTACGCCTGTTTACATTAGCATTGAGCACTAATTATGGTTTGATTTAAAATTTCAGGGATATAAATTTTAAGAATTTCCATGATACTGCTTCATTCTCCTAATTCCAAATTTCTTACGTATCTTGCACATATGCTATTAATATTCTTAAACTAAAATGTTCATCTTTATAACTTGTGGGGTTTTCATAAGTTTTCAATAATGAGTTAAAACAGTGAACTATTAAATAACATAGAAGGGAAATTAGTATTCATGTACAAATGTAAGGAACACGATTACTTTTCAAGGACCAGGTTGTATGTTATGTCAAAATAGTAGAAAGTTACAATCTTCAGAGAAATTATAATATGGCAGACATTAACCAAAATTTTACGTATTTGAATTTTTAAATCTATGAAATAATAAAACAAATATATACATGCTGTCTGCATTCTGTTTATGCACACATGATGGTTACTGACACTACATTCTTTTTAAATATTTAAAAAAATTTGTTAGGAAGTAATATTATGTATTTGCAAAACAGTATAATATTACAATGTATGTACATGATATGTGGTAACCAGAACAAGGTAATTAAGGTTTCTATCCCACCATTAATACTTTGTATTAATATTGTAATAAGACTTCAAGCTGCTCTCTTCTCAGTAACAAATTATATTATAATTTGTTATGCACTCCATTAATCCTGCTGTGCTATAGAACACTCTAATTTTTCTTTTTTTCTTCTTTTTTTCTTTTACTTTATTATTTCTGCTCATACAAACTTAAAAGGTACACCAGTTCCCTCCCTCCCTTCTCCTACCCCTGAACCCCCTGCTCCCCCTTCCCTCACCCCTCCCAATCCACACCCCAGTGCCTCCCCCCCAATCCACAGAGAGTCCTTTAATGTGCATGCCAGACTATCTTCTGGGCACTCCTCTCCAAAGACGTACAAGGACCCACTGGTATTTCCCTGAACCCTTTCCTGTATTGCCCTTAAGCATAGGAACACTACTGTGGTTGTCAATCACTTGTCTCCAAGGATCTTGGTGCCTTCAGCAGATGCTAGACTTTGTGAGGTCAATAGTGTGTTGGACATTGCGCAGGGAATGCAAAGTATTGCTTCGGTCCTAACTTGTGTGGAGTATCTTGCAAATCATTGGTCCTCCCATCCTTTTGCTCTTACACTCTTACCGCACCTCTTTTTGCAAATTTCCCTGAGTTTCAGGATGGGGAGAGATTAGGCTGGCCTAGTTTTAGGTGGTTGATATAGAGTCTCTGAAGTTCTGGATTATGGTTTGTTGGTTTTCTTTTGCAGTTTTGCTGCTCCTGCAATGCCCTTCACTCCATCTTGCTGGGCACTGTATGTCATCCCCTGGCCAGAGAAAAAAAGCTGTTAAACTGGAGTCTTGTCATAAGAGCACATTCAAGGGTAGATGTAATAAAAGTAGGAAACCACAGTGAAGGAGGGGTCAATCACCCATTTGCAAAATGGTTACTTTTTATCTGCCAGACTATACGCCATCCCCTTCTGGTGAGATCACAACCCCTCAGTTGTAAATGATCAGGAACGAACATCTGTGAACTTAACCTGGTAACTCATTACTTACTTGCAGTCCTTGATGGAGGCCTATTTTCTCTGCTGTAACATGACCCCTCTCTCCTTGTTTCTGGTGTGGATCTCCAATCCCATCCCTCCTGTTCATAATCCTTGCAATTACTGTATTACATAGATTTATCTTTGAGTGAGTCAAGGTGGGTTGGGTGGGTTTGGTACTAGGAGCCACCTACGAGGGAGTACATATGGCGCTTAATTTTCTGAGTTTGGGATACTTCACTTAATATAATTGTTTCTAATGACATCCATTTCACGGCAAATTCCAGTAATTATTCATTTTTGATGGCTGAGTAGTACTCCATTATATAGATGTACCACATTTTCCTTATCCACTCGTCACTTGATGGACATTTGGGTTGATTCCATGACTTTGCTATTGTAAACAGTGCTGCTATGAACATGGTCGTGCTTGTACTATCGAGGTGAACCTCTGCTGCATGGGGGTTATTCCCAAAAGTGGAATAGCAGGGTCATATGGCATTTCAATCTTTAATTTTTTTAAGAATCTCCAGACAGCTCGCCAGATTGGCTGTATGAGCCTGCATTCCCACCAGCAATGTAGGAGAGTTCCCCTCTCTCCACATCCTCTCCAGCATTTGATGTTGTTTGTATTGTGGATTTTTGCCACCCTGACCAGAGTGAGATGATATCTCAGAAAAGTTTTGATTTGCATTTCCCTGATGGCTAAGGATGTGGAGCACTTTTTAAGATATTTGTTACACATTTTAATTTCATCCCTTGTAAAATTTCTTTTAAGTTCCAGGGTCCATTTTTTAATTGGGCCATTTGTTTCTTTGGTGTATAGTTTTCTAAGTTCTTTGTGCATTCTGGATAATAGAGCTCTATCAGATATGTGGTTAGTGAAGATTTTCTCCCATTCTGTGAGTTGCCTTTGTGCTCCTGTTACAATCTCTTTTTCTGAAAAGAAGGTCTTTAATCTCACAAGATCCCATCTGTTGAGAGTTGGTTGCAGTGACTGTGTATTGGATGTCTGTTTAGGAACGGTTGGCCTAGCCCAATTAGTTTGAGGGAGGTCCCTACCCTTTCCCCTATGGTTTTTATAGTCTCTGGCCTTATATCGAGTTCCTTGATCCATTTGGAATTAATTCTTGTATATGGTGACAAGAGTGGGTCCAATTTTAATCTTCTGCATGAGGACATCCAGTTTTGCCAGCACCATTTGTTGAAGATACTGTTCTTTTTCCATTGGATTTTTTTGGGCCCCTTTGTCAAAGATCACATGGCTGTAGTTGTGTGGGCTTATATCTGCGTCTTCAACCCTTATCCATTGATCTGTGTGTCTATTTTGGAGCCAGCACCAGGCTGTTTTTACATCTATGGATTTGTAGTATACACTAAGGTTTGGTATGGTGATAGCTCCAGCAGTTTTTTTGTTACTCAGGATGGTTTTTGCTATCCTGGGTCTTTTGTGCCCCCATATGAATTTTGAGATTGTTTGGTCAATCTCTTTGAGAAATTGCTTTGGGATTTTGATTGGTATAGCATTGAATATGTATATTGCCTTTGGTAGGATGGTCATTTTTACGATGTTGATTCTGCCAATCCTGTAACTTGGGAGGTCTTTCAACATTTTAGTGTCTTCTGCAATTTCTTTCTTTAGGGATTTAAAGTTTTCATTATAAAGGTCTCTTACTTCTTGGTTAGGTTTATACCAAGGTATTTCATTTTCTTAGGAGCTATAGTAAATGGGATTGTTACTCTCAGGGCTTTTTCACTTCTTTCATTCTGGGAATATAGGAAGGCCACTGATTTTTGTACATTTATTTTGTATCCTGCCACTCTTCTGAACTTCTCAATTAGTTCCAGGAGCTTCCAGATGGAGTTTCTGGGATCACTCAGGTATAAGATCACGTCATCTGCAAATAGGGATAGCATGACTTCTTCCTTGCCGATTTGAATCCTTTTCATGTCCCTTTCTTGTCTTATGTCTTCATCTAAGACTTCAAATACAATATTGAAAAGAAGTGGGACAGTGCACAGCCTTGTCTAGTTCCTCATCAAAGAAGGAATGCTTCATGTTTTTCCCCATTGAGTATATTCCTTGCTGTAGGCTTGTTTTATATGGCATTTATTATATTGATAAAGGTTCCTTCCATTCCAACTGTCTCTAGGGCTTTGATCATAAAAGCCTGTTGGATCTTGTCAAAAGCTTTTTCTGCATCTATTGAGAGTATCATGTGGTCTTGGACTTTGGACTTGTTTATATGATGAATTACATTTATTGATTTGCATATGTTGAACCAACCTTGTGTGCCGGGAATAAAGCTACTTAAACTCTGTGAATGATCTTTTTGATATGTTTTTGAATCTGATTTGGTAAGACATTTTTGAGAATCTTTCCATCTGTGTTCATCAGAGAAATTGGCCTATAGTTTTCTTTTTCAAGTGTACCTTTATTAGGTTTTGGGATTAAGATGATATTAGCTTCATAGAAGGAATTTGGTAGTGTTTCTTCCTTTGCTATTTGATGCAACAGCTTAAGGAGTATTGATGTTATAAGCTCCTTAAATGTGTGTTAGATCTCTGTGCTGAATCCATTTGATCCAGGACATTTTTTGGTAGGAAGCTTTGAGATTACTTCCTCAATTTCCTCATATGTTATAGGACTATTGAAGTAATTTAGAACTTCCTGATTCAATGTAGGTAAGTTGTCTTTACTTAGGAATTCATCCATCTCTTTTTTGTTGTCAAACTTCACAGGGTATAAGTTTTTGAAATATGATGTTATAATTCTCCAGATTTCTTGGGTATCAGTAGTGATAATTCTACTTTCATTTCTAATTTTGTTAGTTTGGGTTTTCTCTCTCTTGCTTTTGTTTAATTTAGCCAGGAATGTATCTACCTTATTGATTTTTTTCAAAAAACCAGCTTTTTGACTGGTTGATTCACTCTATCTTTTTCCTAGTCTCGATTTCAGATATTTCTCCCCTTATTTTGATAATCTCCTCTCTTCTACTCCTTTTGGGATTGGATTGCTCTCATTTCTCTAAAGTTTTAACCTGCATTGTTAAGTTATTTATTTCTGATGTTTTCATTTTTTTGATGTAGGCATTAAGAGCTATGAACTTATCTCTTAGAACAGCTTTCATTGTCTCCCACAGATTTTGGTAAGTTGTATTTTCATTATCGTTCGCTTTCAGGAAATCTTGAAATTCCTTTGTAATTTCTTCCTGAATCCAGTTCTCATTCAGCATCATAATGTTAAGTTTCAAGGAGTTAGTGTATTTTCTGTTGTTTGTTGTGTTGTGGTTGTCCATCTTTAGGCCGTGGTGGTCTGATAGGGCACAGGTTAGAATTTCAACTTTCATGTATATGTGGAGATTCGTTTTTTGGCTGAATATGTGATCAATTTTGGAGAAAGTCCCGTGTGCTGCTGAGAAAAATGTATATTCTTTGGTGTGTGGATGAAAAGTTCAATAGAGATCTGTAAGGTCCATTTCTTTAAGGGTTTGATTTAGTTCCAAAGTGTCTCTGTTAAGCTTTTGACCTGTTGATCTATCCCATGTTGAGAGGGCAGTGTTGAAATCCCCGAGAATTATCTTTTGTGGGTTGATTTCTTGCTTTAGACCCTGTAGGGTTTTTTTAATAAATGTGGTGGAGCGCGTATTAAGTGCATATATGTCAAGTATTTTGAAGTTTTCTTAGTGTATTGTACCTGTGACCAAAATGTAGTATCCACCTGTGTCTCTTATGATTTCTTTTGGTTTGAAGACCACGTTGTCTGACAGCATAATGGCTACCCCTGCCTCTTTCCTGGTTCCATTAGCTTGCAGAATTTTCGACCAGCCTTTCATTTTTAGGATGTGCCAATCTTTTCTGGTGAGATGAGTTTCCTGAAGGCAACAGATTGATGGTTTCTGCTTTTTAATCCAAGTTTGTAATCTGTGTCTCTTAATCAGTGAGTTAATAACATTGACATTTAATGTTATAATGGAGAAATTATTTTTAATTCTGGACATTTTTTATGTTTAGTGGATTTTGTACATGTATTGTTTGACATTTATGTTTTGGGGGTATTATATTTCCTTTCTCTCCTCCTGCATATGCTTGTTTTTCCTTCAAGTTTGAGTATCATTTCTAGCAGTTTTTGAAGGCTTGATTTGGTAGATATGTATTCTTTCAAGTTGTCTTTGTGCTGGAAAACTTTTCTTTCTCCATCAATCATGACAGATAGTTTCGCCGGCTGTATCATTCTGGGATGGCATTTTTGCTCATTTAATATTTGAAGTACGTCTCTCCAAGCTCTTCTTGCTTTTACTGTTTCCATTGAGAAGTCATTTGTTATTTTGATAGGTTTATCTTTAAAAGGAACTTGCTTTTTTCCCCTTGAAGCTCTCAGCACCTTTTCTTTGTCTTGAATGTGGAGTGTTTTGACTATTATTTGCCATGGCAATTTTCTAATTAGGTCATATCTGTTTGGAGTGCGAAATGCCTCTTGTATTTGGATGGGCCTCTCATTCTTTAGTTGAGGGAAGTTTTCATTTATGATAATTTGAAAAATTTCCTCAAGTGTGATATTTTGGGATTCTTGCTCTGGTAATCCATGAATGCGCATGTTAGGCTTCTTCAGGGTGTCCCATATCTCTTGAATGTTCCTGTCAAGTATCTTTTTGGCTTTAACAATCTCTTTCATTGAGCTGGTTAATTCTCCCACTTTGTCTTCAAGATCTGAAATTCTATTTTCTGCTTCGTTAATTTAGCTGATAACACTCTCTGTTGAATTTTTGGTTGAAGATATCTTGTCTTTTAGTTTGATTTTAAACTCTGCCGGAGACTGTTTTAAGTGCTGTATGCCTATTTTTGTTTCTCAACTCCTCCAAGTGCCTGTTGTTTTCCTCTTCAAAGTGTTTGATGCGGTTGTTTAACTCCTCTTCCATTTTCTCTTTCATAGTATTAATCATGGTAATGTTCATACTTTGAAAGTTGTTATCTTGGGTCTGGCTTTCTTGGCTATTTTCTGTGAATTTGTTCTGGATTGAATCCATCATTATGTGGTTAATTCTTTTGGTGGGAGATTGGTCTTCTTGTGTTTTGTTTCTCATGAATCTACTCTTTTACTTGGGCATTGTTGTTTTGTCTTTTAGGACCTTTCAGTTTCTGTGTGTTTTTGACTGAACTGATTTAGTTGCTATTACTACACTTGGGCAGTTATTACTAGTGCTTGCCTTGGTGTTGGATGCGTTTGACTTTTGTTATTGTTATTTCCTAGATGAGGCTATTAGGCTGTTAGTACATCAGTTAAGTCAGGTTAAGTAGGCCGGGGGCAAATATTAGTATGGTAGTGCACTTTTATGATTTAGTATCTTGGTGATATGTGAGGGTGAGTTATGTACTCCCTGGAGTTGTATATGTTCATGGGATGGCTTTATGGAAAAGTTATTCTACAGTGATTAATACTAAAAAGGTACAGTAAGGTGAAAAAAAGGAAGTTTACTTATCTTTGAGCTGGATGTGAAGAATCTCTCCCATGTGATAGGATGATTGCAGAGGTCTTCAGATGTATGGCCTTTGACCCTTAGAACTTTGCTTGAGTTTCCTTTGGACTCTTTTGAATTCTGAGTAGCAGCGTGTCTTCCGTAGATCACATGTGTGGGTCCCTGGTGGGCCAGAGAGGAGAGGAGCTGATGTTGATGGCAGAATTCTTCACCTGGTCCCTGGGATGGAGGACTGGGAGGGAGGACTGTTGGGTGGACAGGCGGGCAGGAGGAAGAAAGGGGCTCCCAATTGGTGTCTTGAAGGCCTTTTCAACCATATTTTGACCTATAAAATTTCTTCATTGTTATAAAATCCAGCAACTGAATCTCTTTCTAAAGGTCTGAGATTTTTATAATTACAGATTATTAATTAGCAGGCAGAAAATTTTATTGTCATGTGCCTTAAGAATATTACGGTACATATGCAAATGTTCACACAATCAAAGATCGTTATACTTTCTAAGTACTTTATTATGTATGTATTATTGAAGAAAGTGTGCTATTTTAGACAATGATCTGTCTCTGGGCAATTGTGTTCAAGGAAGCCTTTTGATTTTGACTTATAAATGTATCCTTCACAAGTATAATTACTATATACTATGTCAACTTCAATGATCAAAGGTGTTCTTAATGAATCCTGGTCTTTATTGTCAAGCAATAGGAGTTCTCATTTCAACATTTAAAATATTCTAGCAATTACTTCTTAATAGCTGTACATGTACATATCCTTTTAAGCAATAATTTGATAGAAATAACTCATTACATTAAATAAGTTATTGCAATATCAGTTATAGCAATCTGGAATATATAGATGTTATCGAGGGTAAGTTGATTAAACTTTCATAGAAAATACACCGAACAACATTTGTATTGGTAATATTGATTAAACACAAAGACTATTTCATGTATTAATGAGAATACTTATATAATTTTGATTCATTCATATTCTAGCACTCCATTTTATTTTAAGTTTTATTCTGTGGGATTTTCATACAAAAATACAATCAATTTAAGTGTCTACACCCATTACTATCAAATCTTATCCCTTCCTTTCCTTTCACACATCATACTTTCTTCTTTCTAGGCTTTCTCTTTCTTTCCAATTTTTTTTTTTTTTTGTGTGTGTGTGATCCATTGAGTTTCAACTGGGATGTCTATTGGGATGCCTGACATGCTGGGGCATTGATGACTTGTCAGTGGCTAAATCATTGTAGCACTCCACTTTTATTTACACAGAATCAAATTTGGTTGTTTCATTGTAGTCTGTTTTAGTAATGAGCAGTGTTCTTTCTAGAATATTTCCTTTGTTTCTTTTCACCATCAAATATTTTGCATATGGAATTAGTAGCTTTACTTTGGGAAAAGTTATCTTGAAGCTTCAACTACTATCAGGGATGGAGATGTAATATTTTTAGTATCTCTAATTAATAATATACAAAAAATCATTTGATTGATTAAAATATTCTTTACTTTATGGACATAAAACATATTTCCATCTCTTCCCATAGAAAATCTTATCTATCGTAGTTATATATCTTTTCTAAGAAAAGAATCAAAAAATTCAAAGAAACTGAGAATGCTATGTTGCTGAGGAACTTTCCTGTGAGGTCTATTAATGTAATCTTTTGCAGTCACTCTGTAAGTATAATTAATGTCTTAATAAATCATCAAGCATGTGGCAACAAGACTCATTCATATGTCATACTGAGTATGCAATGCATATTACTCATACATTTAAATATCTGAAAACTAAAGCTTCATGCTCTGGAAATATTTTCATGAAATAAAATTATTTCAATTTATTAGTATTTATTTTATAGAACTTACAATCATTTCATGTATTCATTACTTTTTCTTTCTAGATTAAAATCATGATCAGTGAAGATTTGCCTGATTATTATTATTATTCACATTGAAAATGATGAGGTATATTGTTATCTATAATTTTTAACTGTAATCACATTACATATTACTGTTCTATATTCAAAGACTATTGGACACACCAAAAAAGTGTGAATCTTTTCTCTATACTTACTTATTTTAATTATGGTAATGATTATATCACTTAATCTTGTTGAAAGACATTTATAAAAATATACTTAAACTTTCCTAATAACTGCGAAACAATAGTACTGTTCTAACATGAGGGGAATACAAGTTCACTTATGCATCATAGAAGTATGAAAGAATAGGCATGAGAACTAGGGAAAGTCTGGAACTATTGCCTCTGTAATCCTCTCTGACATAGTTATGACCCATGATAGAATAGCAATATTTTTTCCTTTTCAACAAATTATTTATAGTAAATTATAGAAATGTAATCTTCAAAATTCTTTCAAGTAAAGAGGAGGTATGCTCTTATGTAACTTTTCAGATAGCTGAAGACAGAATTTCAGAATTTAATATAATATATAAATGTAATATATATATATAAATACATTTTTGTATATTTCACTGAACTTATTCTTTCTCCTACAAGTTAAAATTTACTTACAAGGTTATTAATTAATTAATTTATTTATTTATTTATTTTGACATGTGTATATGTGTGTGTGCCTCTGTGTGTGTGTGTGTGTGTGAGAGAGAGAGAGAGAGAGAGAGAGAGAGAGAAAGAGAGAGAGAGAGAGAAAGAGAGAGAGAGAGAGTGCACTTTCTGTGCCTGCAGAAGCCCAAGAGTGATTTTGGGAATCATCTTGGGTTGTTTTTATCTTCTATTTCTTTTCACTCTGGAGTTTCCCAGGCTCCATCTTCCAGGGCTTGAAGCACTGGTTGCCACCATTTCCAATCTTTATACTTGAGATTTGGGATCTGAACTCAGGACCTTCTTGAGTGGCAGAGGTTTAACACTGAGCCAGCTCTCCAGACCCTCACATTTATTATTAATTACCTTTTGGTGATTTTTCCATTTTGATCATAATACCTTGCACTTCTGAGATATCTTTTTGTCTACACTCTGTAATTTCCACACATATTGATGTTATTTGTTCCTTTTTAAAAAAATTTTAAAGTTCTTATGGAATAAATTTAATTATCTACCTCAGGGCTGATATATTTGAATTACTCTTTAAAGTGTTTTCTGTTTCCTTCCATACTTAATGAGTTTGGGGCTAAAAATTGGATATGTCAATGTAATAGAATGGTGAATTCTTAAAGGCAATTCCCATTGTTCATCATTATTTATTTTATATTTTTAGAGCTATAGAATCTTATGTTTTACTGATTTTAATAGATTTTTTTTTTTACAAAGACTACATTCCTTGTGGTATGGTCACTAAAATTTGTTAATGACTTAACATTAAGATATATTTTGACAAAAATTACTCTGAATGCCACATACTATTTGAATTTTCTTTTGAAGTTCTCATTATCTGATTGTTGTCTATAAAAAGCCTACTTCTTTCTACTGAAATATAATCCATCATATAAACCAATCCAAAGTCCAAGACAACATAATACTCCCGACAGATGCAGAAAAATATTTTGAGACGATCCAACATTCTTTCATTATCAAAACCCTAGGGACAGTTGGAATGGACAGAACTTATATCAACCTAATAAAAGCTGTATACAACAAGCCAACAGCAAGGATTATATTCAATGGGGAAAATCTTGAGGCATTTCCACTTCAATTAGGAACTAGACAAGGCTGTCCACTCTCACCGCTTCTATTCAATATTGTACTTGAAGTCTTAGCTGGAGCCATAAGAAAAGAGAGAGAGACAAAAAGGGATTCAAATCAGAAACAAAGAAATCAAGATATTTCTATTTGCAGATGACATGATCAGATACCTGAATGCTCATAAAAACTCCACTAGAAAACTCCTGGAACTAATACATAAGATCAGCAGGGTTACAGGTTACAAAATAAATATGCAAACATCAGCGGCCTTCCTATACAACAAGGATGAAAATAGTGACAATGTCCTAACAATCCCATTTAGTATAACACCCCCAAAATTGAAACACTATGGTTTAAATCTAACCAAAGAAGTAAGAGACCTTTACAATGAAAACTTTAAAACCATAAAGAAAGAAATTATAGAAAACACCAGAAGTTGGAAAGACCTCTCATGCTCCTGGATTGGCATAATCAATATCATAAAAATGACCTTGCTGCCAAAAGCAACATACAGATTCAATGCTATACCAATTAAAATCTCCAAGCAATTCTTTTAAGAAATTGACTAAAAATCTTAAAATTCATGTGGAAACTCAAAAAGGCCAGGATAGCCAAAACAATCCTGAGTAACAAAAACACTGCTGGAGGTATCACCATAACAAACCTTAATCTTTACTACAAATCCATAGTAGTAAAAACAGCCTGGTACTGGCTCCAAAATAGACATGTAGATCAATAAATAAGGATTGAACACCTAGACATAACCCCACGAAATTATAGCCTTTTGATCTTTGACAAATGTGCCCAAACAATTCAATGGAAAAAGAACTGAATCTTCAACAAATGATGCTGACAAAACTGGATATCTGCATGTAGAAGATTAAATCTGGACCCATACTTGTCACCATGCACAAAAATTCATTCAAAATGGATCAAGGACCTCAATATTAGGAAAGAGACTATAAAAAACCTAGTTAAAAGCATAGGGAACTCCCTTGAGCTGATTGGGCTAGGCCAACATTTCCTAAACAGAAATCCAATAGCACAGTCACTAGAACCAACACTCTACAAATGGGATCTTATCAAATTAAAGAGCTTCTGTTCAGATAAAGCAAAAAGGCAACACACTGAATGGGAGAAAATCTTAACTAATCACATATCTCATAGAACTCTATTATCCAGAGTGCAAAAAGGACTTATAAAACTGAACACCAAGGGGATAAATGGCCTAACTAAAACATGCGCTTCAGAACTCAAAAAAAATTTTTCCAGGGGCAAAGTTGAAATGTCTAACAAGTATCTTTAAAAATGCTCCACATTCCTAGTCATCAGGGAAATGCAAATCAATCTTCCTTGAGATATCATCTCACCCCAGTCAAGATGGCAAAAATCCACAATAGAAACAACACCAACTGCTGGAGAGGATGTTGGGAGAAGGCAACTTTCCTACATTACTGGTTGTAATGCAGGCTTATAAACCACTCTGGTGATCAATATGATGATTTCCAAAATAGTTAAAGATGGAAATGCCATGTGACCCTGATATACCACTTCTGGGAATAATCCCCCATAATGCAGAAATTCAGTACTTTGACAGGAACACAACCATGTTTATTACATCATTACTTACAATAGCGAAGTCATGTAATCAACACAAATAACCAAAAATTGACAAATGGATCATGAAAATATGGTAAATTTATACAATGGAAAACTACTCACCCATAAAAAAGATGAATTAATGAAATTTGCCAGGAAATGGATGGAATTAGAAAAAATTATATTGAGCAAGGTATCCCACACACAGAAATTTAGACACTGTATGTCCTCCTTAATATTTGGATCCTAGTTCCAAACCCATTTAATGGCATATTCTAAGGTAAATCTCTGTAATACCTACTGTAATTTCAAAGGATTATAAACCGGATGAAGTGGTAGAAGGGTCTCCCAAAAAAAGGAGATAGGAGATCATGCTTCAGTAGAAAAAAATAGGTCATCTTCAAGTATTGCATATAAGTACTGAGACATCTGATGCAGTTCTCTTTCACTTCCCTTTCTCGTTACTTGTGATTGAACAGGTTTGATCTCACCAGTCAGGGAGGGTATAGGGATTGGCTGATAGATGGTAACCATTCTGCAAATGGGACATTGACTTACCTTCACTGCAGTGTCTTACTTGTATTCTATCTAACTTTTAGTCTCCTCTTATAGTAAGATCTTCACTTAAACAGTCTTTCATCTTTGGTTTGGAGGTGACCTTTGATACCAATCAGGGTGCAGCCAAGGGCAGTGCAGGAATAACAAAACTGAAAACAACAACAAACCATATTTCAGAACACAAAGACCCTACATTAATCATATAGAATCAGACCAGCCAAATCTCTCCCCATCCTAATGCTCAGGGAATGTTGCAGAATAGGGGGAAGCAAGATTGTAAAAGCCTAAAGATGGGGAGGATCAATGATATGTAAGACAGTCCACACAAGTCATTGCTGTAGCTGCCAGAATTGGAATTTGTCTGACCTATACAATGGCTGACATGTCAACCACCCCCCAACATCTAATATGGATCACAGGGAAGAAGGTTCTAGGCAGTGGGATCCTTAGAGGCAAAAGATTAACAGTCATAACAGAGTTACCATACTAACGAGAAGCCCAAGAAGGGGCTTAGGCTTATGCCACTGAGTCCTAACCCTCACTAGGGTGAACACAAAGGGAATGAGAGGGAGTAAGGGGGAGGAACTGGGAGAGGGGAAGGGAGGGATGGGGTAAAAGGAAAGGGGGAAGAGGGGAGAGTGCAAGGGGGGACAATTAGAGAGGGGAGGTAGTAGGAAAAGATGGGTATACCTATTGAACTTGTATGACTAGGAAAAAAATAAAAGGTGGGAGAAAAAAAGTCTACTTGTTTTAATAAATTTCCTTTACATTGGTTCTCAAAATTTCTAGTGCTTTAAATGTTTCTTTCTAGAGTAGAGCTGATTTATTTTATTGCTTTTTTCATTGAACTGACATTCAACATCTCTTTAACATTAACATCTCAATTTATATCTACTAAGGTCAATTAACTTTAGGAATCATTTGAAATAATTTGCTATGGCTTTCATTGATTTTCTCTATTATTTTTATTGAATTTCATTGCTTTGTGTCAACTTATGCTTTCGTATTTCATTATTTTTACATTTCTCTTTGTTCTAATTTTAATATCAGAATATAGGTCAAATGTTTTATATTTTCTTTTCTTATATCCTCTAATTTTATGAATTTTCACATACTAATTACTGTTATTTTAGTTTTACACATTTGTCTTGATTTTCATTTTAACAATTTAAAAATTTGCATGTTGCTTTAACAAATGTATTGATTATAAATATATTGCTGAGTCTCTTATTCTTTTAAAATTTCCCAATATCTTTTAAAAATATTCTGGCATAATTGACTGCAATAAAAATATACATTATATGTCATTAATTTCAGGTTTTTTTAATTTTTTACCTCATTATACAAGCTCAACGAATAGGTATCCTTATATCCTTCTTCCCCCATTCTCTCCTCCCTCTGTTCCCCTCTTCTATCCTCCCATCCCACTTTCTTTCCTCCCATCCATTCCTCTCTCCCCCCTTTTCTTCATCCCTACTCTCTCTTGGTGTTTACTACCTGTTCCCTCCCACCCTCTAGTCCATCAGCTTAAATAGGCCCTGAAGTTCCTTCTAAGTCGTTGACACAAGTGAAGGTCCAGGACTCTATGGCATACCTTGTGGTCCCTTCTTGACCCACCCACTAATATGGAAACTCCTCTGTAACTGTCCAACCCCTTTCCAGTAAGGATCCTATAGCCTGAAGCTATCTGCCATTAGATCCATAATAGTGTATGTGGACTTGTTGACATGACACCTTTTGTGCAGGTCAGATGAGGTTCACTCATATTGCAGTGAAATCCTGGCTGACACAGCCCAATCTTGAGTAGAGAATCTTGTGGATACATAAACTTCCCATCTTTAGGCTCTTACAGTCTTGCCACCCCCTCTTCTGCAAGATTCCCTGAGCTTTAGGATGGAGAGAGATTTGGCTGGTCTGGTTTTGTATGAACGTTGTAGGGTATTTGGTATTCTGAATTATGGTTGGTTGTTGTTTTCAGTTTTGCAGTACCTGCAGTACACTGGGCTGCAACCTGTTTGGGTGTTGAGGTATTCCTGTAACAAAAGATAAAAAGACTATTTTGAAAAAGGTATTAATAGAAGAATAGGCTTACAAGTAGAGGGAAGAATAGCAGTAAGACTCAGTACTGAGTGAGGTCTGCCTCCTGGTTGCCATCTGGCTACCATATAACTGTAAATCCCTATTATCTCCATGATTGGGGAGATATCCCCAGCACTTCATACCTGTCCAATCCCAAATGAAAATGAAGGGAAGTGAAAGTGAGCTGTGTCAGATGTGACATTACTTACAGACTACTCATATTCCTGGCCTAATCTCTCTGTTGAACTGTGCTCCTTTGACTACTTTATCTTGAGGTCTTCTTTCCCCTTTTCTCCTAGTTATAATCCTTTGAAATTATATTGAATGTTATAAAGATTTTCCAGTAAGTATGTCATTCAGAAGATTTGAAACTAGGACTCACTTATAAGAAAGAATATACTGTGCTTAACTTGGCTGGGATACTTCGCCTAGGATACTTCGCTCAGTATAATTTCTTCTAATTCCATTCTTTTACTAGCAAATTTCATTAATTCCGTTTTTTGGATGTCTGAGTAGTATTCAATTGTATAAATGTATTATATTTTCATTATCCATTAGTCAACTGTTGGGCATTGAGGTTGATTCCATGGCTTTTCTGTTGTAAACAGTGTTGCAGTGAATATAAATGTACTCATATCAAATCAAGGGAATTTCCTTAACTTTCTTCTGAGGTTTCTATAGTCTTTGGACTAATATTAAAGTAATTGATCAATTTTTAATTGATTTTCATGTATGATGTCAAGTATGGGTCCAGTTTCAATCTTCTGCATGTGGATATCCAGTTCTGCCAGCATCAGTTATTGAAGATGCTATTCTATTCTCATTGAGGTTCTGAGTCCCTGTGTCAAAATCAGATGATTTTAAGTTTATGGGCTTATATCTGGGTCTTCAATCCTTATGCATTGATCTATTTGTTTATTTGGAGGCAGTATCATACAAATTTTATTACTATGAATTTGTAGTATAGATTAAGGTTTAATATGGTGATGTCTCCAGCAGTGTTTTTGCTACTCAGGATTTTTTTTTGCTATCCTGGACATTTTGTGCTTCCATATGAATTTTCAGATTGTATTGTCAATTTCTATAAAGGTTTGCTTTGGAATTTTGATTAGTATAGAACTTAATCTGTATATTATTTTTGGTAGAATGGTCATTTTTATGATGTTAATTCTACATAACCAGGAGCATAGGAAGTCTTTCCACTTTCTGGTGTCTTCTGTAATTTATTACTTTAGGGTTTTAAAATCTTCATTTCAAAGTTTCTCAATTCCTCAGTTAGATTTATAGCAAGGTATTTCACTTTTTTAGGGACTATAGTAAATGAGATGGTTTCTCTTAGAACTTTCTCACTTTTTTTTTCATCCTGAGTTCATAGGAAAGGCACTGACTTTTGAATATTAAATTTGTAACATTCCTCTCTGCTGAACTTACATATTATTTCTTTGTAGAGATTTTAGGATCTCTTAGGTATAGGATCATGTCATCTGCAAATACAGATATCATGACTTCTTCTTTTCCCATTTGAGTCCCTTCTCTCTCTCTCTCTCTCTCTCTCTCTCTCTCTCTCTCTCTCTCTCTCTCTCTCTCTCTCTCTCTCTTTCTCTCTCATCTTATGGATGTAGGTAAGACTTCAAGCACAATATTGAAGAGAAGTGGTGAGAGTGGACAGCCTAGCCTAGTTCCTGATCAAAGTGGGAATGCTTCAAATTTTCCTCCATTTAGAATAATCGTTGCTATTGGCTTGTATGTAGCTTTCATTATTTTGATATAAATTGCTTGCATTCAAATTGTCTCTAAGGCTTTGATCATAAAAGGATGTTGGAATTGTCAAAAAGTTTTTCTGAATCTATCTAGAGAATCATGTGGTTTTGTTTATATAACGAATAACATTTCTTAATTTGCATATGTTGAAACACCCTTGTGTGCCTGGAATAAATCTTACTTGATTATACTGAATGATCTTTTTGATATGTTTTTGAATCTAATGTGCCAAGATTTTGTTGAGAGTCTTTGCATTTGTGTTCATCAACATGTTTTCCTTTTTAATTGTATCTTCATTAGGTTTTGAGATCTGTATAATATTAACTTCATAGAATTTGGAAGTGTACTTTGTTTACTATTTTATAGAATAATTTAAGGAATAATGGTGTTAGTTGTTCTTTAAATGTCTGCTAGAATTCTGCACTGAAACCATCTGGTCCTGGACTGCTTTTGGTGGGAAGATTCATAATTACTTCATTAAATTCCTCATTTGTTATAGGACTGTATAAATAATTCAATGTCCTGATTCAATACAGATAAGCTGCGCTTACTTAGAAATTCATCCATTTCTTTCTGATTATGGAATTTTGTGGAGTATAAACTTTAGAAATATGATGTTATAATTCTTCATATTTTTTGGTATCAGTTATAATAATTCCATTTTTATCACTAATTTTGTTAATTTGGGTTTTCTCTCTTTATTTGTGTTACTTTTGCCAGGGGTGTGGCAACCTATTAATTTATCAAAGAACCAGCTCTTTGTTTCATTGGTTCTTTGTATCATTTTTCTTGTCTTAATATCAGATATTTTTCCCCTGATTTTGCTAATCTTTTGTTTACTACTTTTGGTATTGGATTACACTTTTGTCTCAAAAGCTTTAAGTTACATTGTTAAATAGTTTACTTATGATGTTTCCATGTTTTGAAAAAGGCATTGAGAGCTATAAACTTACCTCATAGGACAGCTTTCATCATGTTCCAGTGATTTTGACATTTTGTATTTTCATTATCACTTCTAGAAATTTTAAAATTCTTTTTTGGTTTCTTCTTAAACCCATTCCTCATTCAAATCATGATATTTAATTTCCAAGAATTAGTGTATTCTGATATTTGCTTTGTTGTGGATATCTAGCTTTATTCCGTGGTGGTCTGAAAAGGTTGAGGCTATTATTTCAACTTTCTTATATATGGAGAGATTCATTTTGTGGCTCAATATGTAGTCTATTTTGGACAAAGTTCCATGGGCTGCTGAGAAAAATGTGTATTTCTTTGTGTTTGGATGGAAGGTTTGGTAGAGAAATGTTAGGTCCATTTGGGTAATGGTTTGATTCTTTTCCAGTGTTTCTCTGTACAGTTTTTGGCCAGTTGACCTATCCAATGCTGAGAGTGGGGTATTGAAATCCCTTACTATTATTATGTTTTTGTTTATTTGTTGCTTTATACATTGTAGTGTTTGTTTATTGGATGTGGATGAGCCTATATTTGGTGTGTATATGTTCAGTGTTGTGAAGTTTTCCTGATGAATTGTTACTTTGACTAAATTAATATTTCACATAACCAACTATTTGTTTCATTGATTCTTTGTATCAATATTTTTATCTTAATTTCAGATATTTCTCCCTTGATTTTGCTAATCTCTCATTTACTGCTTTTGGTATTGGATTGCTTTTTTTTTCTCCAGTGCTTAAAGTTGCATTAAATTATGTGTCTCTTATGATTTTTTTTTTGCTTTGAAGTCCATTTTGTGATACCATATTTGCTTGATTCCTTGTTCCATTAGCTTGAAGTATTTTTGACCAGGCTTTTACTCTGAGAATGTGCCTATATTTTGTGGTGAGATGTATTTCCTAGAGATAAATGGATTGTCATTTCTAATCTATGTTTGTAGACAGTGTCTTTTGATTGGTGAGTTAATTCCATTGACATTTAGGGTTGTAACTGAGAAACGACTTTTGGCTTCTGTCATTTTTTGTGTTTAGTGGCTTTTATATGTGTATTACTTAGCTGGAAGTTGCATTAGTATTATATTTCCCTTCTGTCCTCTTGAATTTGTTAGCTCTTTTCTTCAAGTTTGAATATTTTTTCTTGCATCTTTGGTAGTCATGGTTTGGTGGTCATGTAATCCTTCATGTTGTCTTTTTGGTGGAAATTTTTTCGTTCACCTTCAATCATGACTGATAGTTTTAATGGGTATATCAGCTTAGGCTGGCATTTGTACTTATTTATGATTTGAAGTATGTTTCTCCAAGCTCTTCTGACTTTTACTGTTTCCATTGAAAAATATGTTGTTATTTTGTTAAGTTTACCTTTAAAAGTGACTTGTTTTTTTGTTTTTCCTTTTTAAGCTCTCAACACATTCTCTTTGTCTTGTATTTGTAATGTTTTGACTGTTATTTGCCATGGTAAGTTTCTATTTTGGTCATAACTATTTGGAGTGCAATATACCTTCTGTATTTGGATAGACATCTCTTTGTTTGGATGTGGAAAGTTTTCATTTATATAGTTTGAAATTTTCCCCAGGTGATGTATTTTAGGTTTCTTGTACATAAATGTACAAGCTTGGCTTCTTGAAGTTGTTCCATAACTCTTGAATATTCCATTCTAATATATTCTTGGCTGTTTCAACATCTTTGATTGAACTAGTTTGTCCTGTCATTTTGTCTTCTAGCTCTGATATCTTACTTTCTGATTCATTATTTCTGCAATGAGATTCTGTTGAGTCTTTGTTAATCTCTGAGTTTAATCTTGGCTTGAGATTTTTTTCATCTGCTGTATGCTTAGTTTTGTTTCTTCAAATGGCTTATCATCTCATCTAAGTGCCTTTTGTGCTTCCACTCAAGTTGGTTGATGTGGTTATTTAACTTCTCTTGGATTTCCTCTTTCATTGTTTCCATTATAAAAAAGATCCGGCTTTGAAAATTATTATCTCACATATGAATTCCTTGGCTATTTTCTATGGGTTTATTATGGTTGGAATCCGTCTTTATGGGGTTGACATTTTTGGTAGGAGGTTTGCTGTCTTCGTTTTTGTTGTCTCTCATGTGAATATTTCTTTTTATATCTAATGACTTTCTTTATGTGTGTTCTTGATTATATGAGTTAGAATTACTTTGCTTAGACAGATATTAATAATGTTTTCCTAGGTGTTGAATGTGTTTGTTTAGCACTCCTTGATGCTACTTCCTAGATGAGGCTATTATACTGCTAGTATATCATTTAGGGTGGGTTTACTAGATAGGGATTGAAGATACGTGTGATAGTACAATTTTTAGCTTTTACTTCCATGGCGATGTGTGAGGGTGAATGGTTAAATCCCTGCAGGTGTATGGTTTTCTGTGTGGGTTATATGGCAATTTTAAACTATAGTGACTATCAGTTGAGAGTAACAGGAAAGCAAAAAGAGTGTGATCATTCTCTCTTATTTGATGATTTTTGAATGTCCTCAATTGTATGGCATTAGTCCACTAGCCCTTTGCTTGTGTTTTCTCTTGACTTTGTTAAATTCTGCAGATGTATTGGTACCTAAGGAGAGTGGCCCCAAGGACTGCTACCAATGCTGTCGTAATGGTGGGAGATGCAGGGCAGATGAACCAGGAGCGAAAGGACTAATTTCAGTTTTTTAAAGAGTGTTTAATTTCCTTAATTGAGGTCTGCCTTGGTGAAAAATTATTTGATTGCTTATTAGTGTCCATAATTATTTGAAAATTACTAATGTATATTCTCTTGTTAGTACTTGACATTTTTTTGATTTATTTAAAAGTTTATTTTCACAAAATAGCATACAGTGATGTGAAAATAATTAACAAAATTATCATAAACTTCTCTGAAACATCTAGTTTATTCTTTCCGTATGAACTGAGTTTTACTGATTATAAAGGGTGATAGGAAAAGACTATTAAGATGATTTAATACATACAAAATTAGTTATACAATTAGAAAAATCATGTAACACCTCCTAATGGGATAAGTCATGTGTACAATGATGACAGATGCATGCAAAAAGCAGTAAGAAAGGGGAATTTTGCAATGGAAGAGTTACTCTGACTCCACCTGAGATAGTGATTTAATTTAATATTACTCTGTTTGGGATAGTCAGATTATTTTTAATACATTTATTATTATTATTTCAGCTCATACAAACTTAATAGGTACACCAATTCCCTCCCTCCCTCCTCCTCCTCCCGAACCCCCTGCTCTCCCTCCCCTCACCCCTGCCGCCCCATCCCCCCCCCCGTGCCTCCCACTCAAATTCCCAGAGTCCTTTCTTGTGCATGCCTGACCCTCCTCTGGGCCCTCCTCTCTGATGACGTAAAAGGACCCAGTGGCATTTCCCTGAACCCTTTCCCGTGTTCCCCTTAAGCATAGGAACACTACTGTGGCTGTCAATCCCTTGCCTCCAAGGATCTTGGTGCCTTTAGCAAATGCTAGACTTTGTGAGGTCAATAGTGTGTTGGACATTGCGCCAGGCATGCAATATCCAATTATGATTGCTTCGACCCTAACTTGTGTGGAGTATCTTGCAAATCATTGCTCCTCCCATCCTTTTGCTCTTACACTCTTACCGCCCACTCTTCCGCAAATGTCCCTGAGCTTCAGGATGGGGAGAGATTAGTCTGGCCTAGTTCTAGGTGGTTGATATAGAGTCTCTGAAGTACTGGACAGTGGTTCGTTGATTTTCTTTTGCAGTTTTGTTGCTCCTGTAATGCCCTTCACTCCATCATGATGGGCACTGTATGTCACCCCCTGGCCAGAGACAAAAAGCTGTTAACTGGAGTCTTATTATAAGAGCACATTCAAGGGTAGATGTAATACTGATACCCAAAAGTGGAATCGCAATGTCATATGACATTAGGCAATGGGAGGAGTCAATCACCCATTTGCAAAATGGTTACTTTTTAATCTGCCGGACTATATGCCCTCCCCTTCTGGTGAGTTCATACCTCCTTAGTTGTAAATGATCAGGAATGAAATGTGAACTTAACTAGGTGTCACATTACTTTCTTGCAGTCCTTGATGGAGGCCTATTTTCTCTACTGCAACATGGTCACTTCTCTCCTTGTTTCTGGTGTGGCCCTCCAACCCCATTCCTCCTGTTTATAATCCTTGCAATTACTGTAGGTAATACATAGATTTACCTATGAGTGTCTCAAGGTGGACTGGGTAGGTTTGGTATTAGGAGCCACCTAATAGGGAGTACATACGGTGCTTAATTTTCTGGGTCTGGGATACTCCACTTAATATAATTGTTTCTAATGACATCCATTTCCCAGCAAATTCCAGTAATTCGTCATTTTTGATGGCTGAGTAGTACTCCATTGTATAGATGTACCAAAGTTTCCTTATCCAATTGTCAACTGTTGGACATTTGGGTTGATTCCATATCTTTGCTATTGTAAACAGTGCTGCTATGAACATGGTCGTGCTTGTGCTATTGAGGTGAACCTCTGCTGTATGGGGGGTTATACCCAAAAGTGGAATAGCAGGGTCATATGGCATTTCAATCTTTAATTTCTTTAAGAATCTCCAGATGGCTCGCCAGAGTGGCTGTATGAGCCTGCATTCCCACCTGAAATGTAGCAGAGTTCCCCTCTTTCCCCATCCTCTCCAGTACTTGTTGTTTTTTGTATTGTGGATTTTTGCCATCCTGACTGGGGTGAGATGATATCTCAGAGAAGATTTAATTTGCATTTCCCTGATGTCTAAAAAAGTGGGGCATTTTTAAAGATATTTGTTAGACATTTTAATTTCATCCCTGGTAAAATTTGTTTTAAAATCCAGGGCCCATTTTTTAATTGGGCCATTGGTTTCCTTGATGTTTAGTTTTCTACGTTCTTTGTGCACTCTGGACAGTAGAGCTCTATCAGATATGTGGTTAGTGAAGATTTTCTTCCATTCTGTGGGTTGCCTTTGAGCTCATGTTACAATCTCTTTATCTGAACAGAAGCTCTTTAATTTCACAAGATCCCAACTGTTGAGAGTCGGTAGCAGTGACTGTGACATTGGATGTCTGTTTAGGAAATGTTGGCCTAGCCCAATCAGCTCGAGGGCATTCCCTATTCTTTCAACTATGGTTTTTATAGTCTTTGGCTTATATCAAGGTCCTTGATCTATTTGGAATTAAGCTTTGTACATGGTGACAAGTACGGGTCCAGCTTTAATCTTCTGCATGTGGAGATCCAGTTTTGCCAGCACCATTTGTTGAAGATGCTGTTCTTTTTCCATTGGATTCTTTGGGCCCCTTTGTCAAAGACCAAATGGCTGTATTTTTGTGGGCTCATATCTGGGTCTTCAATCCTTATCCATTGATCTGTGTGTCTATTTCGGAGCCAGTACCAGGCTGTTTTTATAACTATGGATTTGTAGTATAGACTAAGGTTTGGTATGGTAATACCTCCAGCAGTGTTTTTGTTACTCAGGATTGTCTTTGCTATCCTGGGTCTTTTGTGCCTCCATATGAATTTTGAGATTATTTGGTCAACTTCTTTAAAGAATTGCTTTCTGGTTTTAATTGGTATAGCATTGAATTTGTATATTCCCTTTGGTAGGATGGTCATTTTTATGATGTTGATTCTGCCAATCCAGGAACATGGGAGGTGTTTCCACCTTCTGGTGTCTTCTGCTATTTCTTTCTTTAGGGTTTTAAAGTTTCCATTGTAAAGGTCTTTTACCTCCTTGGTTAGGTTTATACCAAGGTATTTCATTTTTTTAGGGGCTATAGTGAATGGGATGGTTTCTCTCAAGTCTTTTTCACTTCTTTCATTCTGGGCATATAGGAAGGCCTCTGATTTTTGCACATTTATTTTGTATCCTGCCACCCTGCTGAACTTCTCAATTAGTTCCAGGAGCTTCCTGGTGGAGTTTTTGGGATCACTCAGGTATAAGATCATGTCATCTGCAAATAGGGATAGCTTGACTTCTTTCTTGCTGATTTGAATCCCTTTATGTCCCTTTCTTGTCTTATGGCTTCAGCTAAGACTTCAAGTACAATATTGAATAGAAGTGGTGAGAGTGGTGAGCTTTGTCTAGTTCCTCATCGAAGTGGGAATGCTTCTAATTGTTCCCCATTGAGCATAATCCTTGCTGTGGGCTTGTTTTATACAGCTTTTATTATATTGATAAAGGTTCCTTCCATTCCAACTGTCTCTAGCGTTTTGATCATAAAAGGCTGTTGGATCTTGTCAAAAGCTTTTACTGCATCTATCGAGAGTATCATGTGGTCTTGGATTTTGGACTGGTTTACATCATGAATTACATTTATTGATTTGTGTATGTTGAACCAACCTTGTGTGCCGGGGATGAAGCCTACTTGGTCGCCGTGAATAATCTTTTTAATATGTTTTTGAATCCGATGTGCTAAAACTTTTTTGAAAATCTTTGCTTCTGTGTTCATCAGAGAGATCGGCCTATAGATTACTTTTTTAAGTGTCTTTATTAGGTTTGGGGTTAAAATGATATTTGGTTCATAGAAGGAATTTGGTAGTGTTCCTTCCTTTGCTATTTGGTGGAACAGTTGAAGGAGTATTGGTATTATTAACTCCTTAAATATCTGGTAGAACTCTGTGCTGAATCCATCTGGTCCAGGACATTTTTTGGTGGGAAGATTCAAGATTACTTCCTCAATTTCCTTATATGTTTTAGGACTATTTAAATAATTCAGAACTTCCTGATACAATTTAGGTAAGTTGTGTTTATGTAGAAATTCACCCATCTATTTTGTGTTGTCAAACTTCACAGAGTACAAGTTTTTGAAATATGATGTTATAATTCTCTGGATTTCTTGGGTATCAGTAGTAATAACTCCATGTTCATTTCTGATTTTGTTAATTTGGGTTTTCTCTCTCTTACTTTTGGTTAATTTAGCTAGAGGTGTATCAATCTTATTGATTTTTTCAAAGAATCAGCTTTCTGACTGGTTGATTTTTTCTATTGTTTTCTTAATCTGAATTTCAGATATTCCTCCCCTTATTTTGCTAATCTCCTCTCTTCTACTACTTTTGGGATCAGATTGCTCTACTTTCTCTAAAGCTTTAAGCTTCATTGTTAAGTTGTTTATTTCTGACGTTTCCATTTTTTTTGATGTAGGCATTAACAGCTATGAACTTACCTCTTAGAACAGCTTTTATTGTGTCCCAGAGATTTTGGTAAGTTGTGTTTTCATTATCAGTCATTTTCAGGAAATCTTGAATTTCCTTTTTAATTTCTTCCTGAATCCAGTTCTCATTCAGCATCATAGTGTTAAGTTTCAAGGAGTTAGTGTATTTTCTCTTGTTTGATGTGTTGTGGATGTCCAGCTTTAGGCTGTGGTGGTCTGATAGGGCACAGGTTAGAATTTCAACTTTCTTGTATATGTGTAGATTCATTTTGTGGCCCAATATATGATCTATTTTGGAGAAAGTTCTGTGTGCTGCTGAGAAAAATGTGTATTCTTTGATACGTGGGTGAAAAGTTCGATAGAGATCTGTAAGGTCCATTTCTTTCAGGGCTTGATTAAGTTCCAAAGTGTCTCTGATAAGCTTATGGCCTGTTGATCTATCCCATATTGAGAGGGCGGTGTTGAAGTCCCCAAGAATCATCGTTTGGGGGTTGATTTCTTGCTTTAGACGCTGTAGGGTTTTCTTAATGAATGTGCAGGGGCCCGTATTGGGTGCATATATGTTCAGTATTGTGAAGTCTTCCTGGTGAATTGTACCTGTGACTAAAATGTGTATCCATCCGTGTGTCTTATGATTTGTTTTGGTTTGAAGTCCACTTTGTCCAAAAGCATAATGGCTACCACTGCCTGTTTTCTGGTTCTATTAACTTGCAAAATTTTGGACCAGCCTGTTATTTTTAGGATGTGCCTCTCTTTTGTGGTGAGATGCGTTTCATGAAGGCATGAGATTGATGGTTTGTTGTTTTTAATCCAAGTTTGTAAGCTGTGTCTCTTGATTGGTGTGTTAATACCAGTGACATTTAATGTTATAATAGAGAAATTATTTTTAATTCTGGACATTTTTTATGTTTAGTGGATTTTGTAAGCATATTGTTTGACATTTAGGTTTTGCTGGTATTATACTTCCCTTTTTTCCCCCTGGATATACTTTTTTTTTCTTCAAGCTTGAGTATCATTTCTAGCATTTTTTGAAGGCCTGGTTTGGTAGATATGTATCCCTTCAAGTTGTCTTTGTGCTGGAAAACTTTTCTTTCTTCCTAGATCATGACGCATAATTTTGCCGAGTATATCAATCTGGATTGACATTTTTGCTCATTTAATACTTGAAGTACATCTCTCCAAGAGCTTCTTGCTTTTACTGGTTCCATTGAGAAGTCATTTGTTATTTTAATAGGTTTATTTTTAAAAGTGACTTGCTTTGTTTCTTGAAGTTCTCAGCACCTTTTCTTTGTCTTGAATGTGGACTGTTTTGACTATTATTTGCCATGGCGAGCTTCTGTTTTGGTCATATCTGTTTGGGGTGCAGAATGCCTCTTGTATTAGGATGGGCCTCTCATTCTTTAGTTGAGGGAAGTTTTCATTTATGATAGTTTGAAAATTTTTCTCAGGTGTGATATTGTGATATTTTGGGATTCTTGCTCTGGTATTCCATCAATACGCGTGTTAGGCTTCTTCAGAGTTTCCCATAGCTCTTGAATATTCTTCTCAAGTATCTTTTTGCCTTTAAGAACCTCTTCCATTGAGTTGATCAATTCTCCCACTTTGTCTTAAAGATCTGAAATTCTATTTTCTGCTTCATTTCTTCTGCTCATAAGACTCTTTGTTGAGTTTTGGGTTGAAGATAACTTGTCTTTTAGTTCGATTTTAAGGTCACTCTGAGACTGTTTTAACTGATCTATGTCTATTTTTTTATGTTGAACTGTTTTTGTCAACTCAAAGTGTCTGTTGTATTCCTGTTCAAAATGGTTGTTGTGGTTGTTTAACTCCTCACGGATTTCCTCTTTCATAGTATTAATCATGGTAATGATCATACTTTGAAAGTCGTCATCTTGGGTCTTGTTTTCTTGGCTGTTTTCTGTGAATTTGTTCTGGTTGGAATCCATCAATATGGGTTAATTCTTTCGGTGGGAGATTTGTCTTCCTGGGTTTTGTTTCTCATGGATCTGCACTTTGACTTGGGCATTGTCGTTTTGTCTCTTACGTCCTTTCAGTTTCTGTGTGGTTTTGACTGAACTGATTTAGTTGGTATTACTACTCTCAGGCAGTTATTACTAGTGCTTGGCTTATTGTTGGGTTCGTTTGTCTGCTGTTAGTATTATTTCTTAGATGAGGCTATTAGGCTGTTAGTACTTCAGTTACATCAGGTTAAGTAGACAGGGGTGAATATTAGTATGGTAATACACTTTTATGATTTAGTATATTGGTGATATGTGAGGATGAGTGATATAATCCCTGGAGTTGTATATATTTTTGGAGTGGCTCTATATGGAAAAGATAATCCACAGTGATTAATCCTTAAAAGGAGCAGTATGGTAAAAAAAAGAGATTTACTTACCTTTGGGCTGGATGTAAAGAATCTCTCCCATGTGATAGGATGATTTTAGAGGAGTTCAGATGTATGGCCTTTGTCCCTTAGAACTTCGCTTGGGTTTTCTTTGGATTCTGTTGAATTCTGAGTAGCAGTGTGTCCTCGGGGGACCATGAGTGAGGTTCCCCAGTGGGTGGGAGAGGAGAGAGACTGGTCGTGATGACAGAATTCTTCACCTGGGACCTGGGACTTGGCTTAGTGGCCTACCCAGGATCCAGGGATGGAAGAACCAGAGCAAGTCCTGTCCTAGTCGGGCGAGCAGGTCAACAGGAGGAACGAAGGGGGTGTGTCAAACTGGAGGCAGCCTGAGTGTTGCCGGGTCTGGTTGGTGGGAAGAGCTGAGACAAGGGGCGACCTGGGAGCTGGGTAACCCAACTGGGATGGAGGACCAACTGACCTGGAGCGAGTCCATTCTCATCTTGGGCGGCCAGGCGGGAGGGAGGAACAAAGGGGCTGGGGCAAACTGGAGGCAGCCTGGGTGTTGTTTGGGCTGGCTGGTGGGAGGTGCTGAGACAGGGGACGACCTGGAGGTCACAAGCCTCCAGGTCGCCTGGGTAACTCACCTGGGATGGAGGACCGACAGAACAAAGGGGCTCGCATTTCAATCTTTAATTTCTTGAAGAATCCCCAGCCGGTTTGCCAGAGTGGTTGTATGAGCCTGCATTCCCACCAGCAATATAGTAGAGTTCCCCTCTCTCCACATCCTCTCCAGCATTTGGGGTTGTTTGTATTGTGGATTTTTGCCATCCTGACTAGGGTGAGATGATATCTCAGGGAGGTTTTGATTTGCATTTTCCTGATGGCTAAAGATGTGGAGCATTTTTTAAGATATTTGTTAGACATTTTAATTTCGTCCCTAGTAAATTTTCTTTTAAGTTCCAAGGTCCACTTTTTAATTGGGCCATTTGTTTCCTTGGTGTTTAGTTTTCTAAGTTCTTTGTGCACTCTGGATAATAGAGCTCTATCAGATATGTGGTTAGTGAAGATTTTCTCCCATTCTGTGGGTTGCTTTTGTGCTCCAGTTGCAATCTCTTTATCTGAACAGAAGCTCTTTAATTTCATAAGATCCCATCTGTTGAGTGTTGGTTGTAGTGACTGTGCTATTGGATTTCCAATTAGAAACTGTCGGCCTAGTCCAATCAGCTCCACGGAGTTCCTTACCATTTCAACTAAGGTTTTTGTAGTCTCTGGTCTTATATTGAGGTACTTAGAGACTTTTGATTAAATAAAATGTAGAAAGTTACTAGCTGCCACAAGCAAACACCAGGCGGTGGCACATGTCAGTTTTCCAGAATCCTGCTTTGATGGGTCTCTGAGTGCATTGCTGTGGTCCCTGCTCACTTGTTGGAGTTATTAGTGGCAGATTTTAGTCCACAGGTCATTTTTACCCATTTTTCTTTATAAACTCTTCAGCGTTCTTACGGATTTTTTTTAAAGTCCTTCGTGTATTCTTCAGATAGACTATCCCGAAGTGGGTGTTGGGGATCATTCACCTGTGTTATGACTGACTGGATTACTTGATCATTCTTGATCGCTGGCTTCCAGTTCTCAGCACTAATTACTGACAGGCAAACCTGCTTATTTTAATCAATATTTGGGTGATAGATCTTTGTTTTAAATATGATCTTCAATGGTGAGAAAGTAGTCTCTGCTGGAAAGTTGATTTCAATTCTGAAGGCTCTCATCATTTGGAGGGTTGTCAGGAACAATAAGCCCTTCCAAGTCAATAAATTATCTTCATCAATCTGGATGTTACAGAAGTTTTTCATTCCAAATTTGCGTATACTTCACCTCTTTCTTCAGGCTCCTGATGACTGCCATCTTGGATCTGATGCTTCCACTTTCCCCAGAGTTTCTTTGTTTCTTTTCTTTAATACCTAACATACTCATTTCCTCAGATTCTTGTATCTCTAGTTCCTTTATTATCATTATGTTTTGAAGGTTCTTTTATTTCTTTTGCCCATCTACTATTCTTGCTTTGCTTAATTGTAAAACATATCAGGTTTCTAATATAAGTATGAAATAAGCCATTTGATTATAAAATAAAGAAAATACAATTCCTAATTCTGATATTCAAATCTGAGTGAAATACTGAGAGGAGACAGAAATTAATATTAGAGTGTTTATTAAGTATTGCAAGGACCTTGATCCAATCTCTAGTACCAAAACCTGCAAATATTTATTATATAATTGCATAAATGCTACTAGAGACATTTGTAATGTACTACAGAGATAGAGTTAAAGCAATGACTAGCCAAAGCATCAGACAAGAAAAGCATTACTACAGAATATTAATTTTTGCACAAAATATGTACAAACGCATAATGCTTACTACTGAAACACTGATGAATCTTCAATAAAAAGTGAAACTTTTTATTTATTCAGTTGACAAGAGAATAAAGTTATACAAAGTTTTTGGTGATTGTGATGATAATATTGGCATTGTGTGGCTATTTAACACAAATAAAAGATCAATGTGGTTAGAAAATTTATCTGGAATATATCTGGAGGAGACTCTGAACACAGATCATCTGTAAAAGTGGGATAGAGCTTATCACTAATTACTTGCTGTTCTATGCTTAACATATTTAAACTTCATCTCGCAATTTATTGGCAAAGTTATTTTTATGAGTTTTTATTTAGCTGTTTTCCAAAAATGCATGGTTTAAAGAGCCCTCTGCCAGTTATGATAACATGAAATGGAAAATTGAGATAATAAGCAAAAGAACTTTTAGTAATCCAGATAGAAAATTATACAGTGACAAAGAAGAAAACTATAGGTGTTATTATTGTCAAAATTTGATTATAGTCTAGATACAGGAAAAATTACAATTCTAGTTTTTCTAGTTTAAGTAAATAAAAAAACATGAATCAGAGAGAGTCACGAGAAAGAAGATTATAATAGAGTATATTTTAGAGAAAATGAAAAATCATAATGGGGAAATAACTTGTGTCCTCAGATATACATGATTTCAAGAGCTTTCAGCTCCCAGAAGTTTAAACGTTAGAAGACCCAATAAGCAGATATAAATTCATAACAATGTAAAAACAGTGAAGCACAAATGCTTGAAAATCTCCCCTATTTTGATGTCAAGCAACTGCAAAGCTATATTGCACCTTGGAGCCTATTTCCGTTTTAAACTTAAGAAAAAAACATTATTACTACAAAGTTGCCTTTTTGTTTTGAGAAGTACTTTATTTAAGAGGATTTTTGAAAATGTGTTGTCTAATTTAATTGCCTCCCCTGCCTTTATGTGTGTTTTTCTTTTATGCCATTTGCAGAACAAATGTCTTAAAACCCCTACCCCATGGAAAGGAAATCATTGTAAGGCAAGGGGCATTTCAATTACATAACATTCTTAAAAAAGAAAATCAACTATCTAGAGAGGAAATTGAGCCTTAGGACTATTATGTTGTCACATACTTCCAGTTTAGTGCTTTTTTAGTGACCACTCAATGATCGTAAACTACCTTTGGAGATGTACTCTTATTGTTTTTATGTATTCTCTTGTTTCGTTTCTGCACTAAGTTTTTCCTTTTGAGATTAAAGGGAATCTCTTTACTCTTTTTGTCATATCTTCCTAAGTAGAGAAGAAATTGAAGCAGACAGCTTTAATAACATTACATACAGAAAGGAAACTAAGCATAGGCAGAATATAAAAAGTAATCTAAAATTCAGCACTTTAAGTGCCTAGAACTTGAAAATGACTAAGGTGTTATAGCTTAATAACATCTTTTTGGAATCACATTTTGCACTAAAAAGAGAGGAGAAAATGCAACTGATGATTTGTGTTACAGCATATTACCCTTATGAGGATAATCTGTTCCTTGTTCATTACTACAAGGAATCTGCTCAGGAATAACCCCAGTTTTAAATTAGCATTGTATATTACTACAATCCTAATTTACAGTAAATGAGGTTAGTAATTAAATCTAGTTGGGTCTAGTTCTGCAGTGTTACTGAATCTTATTGGGTATGTTAAAAACAAAAGATTAAGAAATGTCTAGGAAGAAATCACAAAAAAATCTTTTAGTTTTAGTGTAAAATTAATCATTCTAAACAAGTGAAAGGCATGAAAAAGAAATCATTATACTTGTTTTTTCACATTTTGCAAAAGAAGTCATGTAAAAACAGGTGTTGAAGTGCACAGGAAAGTATTTTGAGTAAATATTCCTAGGTTTTATTCCTACCAACATAATAAACACCATATGTAGAATTTTAAAAGTAAAACATCACAAATTTTTTAGATGGACTGCTTGACTGCCTATAGTATATTTTCACCTTTCAATGATTTCATGAAGACATGAACAGAAGGAGAAACCAAAGTTTAGGAAATAAAATAAGTATCAACTATTGGAATCCTTATGGAAATTAAGTTACTAAAACTGCACTACACTGTATAACCATCATCTATTACATAAATCCATGCTTTTGATAATAGGTATAAATGGATTTTATGTACACAGTTAAAGGATATAATATAATACTAGGCAAAATTTGGAGATAAAGTAGATAGATTTTATTTTCGAAAAGAAAACTGCAAATCAGCTCTTAGTGTATCAGAACAGACATATGAAAAGTAAGTTAACTGAGATATAAATTACATATATAAGCCCAGATAATTAAGTTGTAAAAGTAAATTATCAAATCAGCAAATTTTTTCTTTGCCTACTTATACCTGTGTTATAATTAACATGTATAATTATACCTAAATATAATTAACATAAAATAGTCATTAATTGTTCATTATCAATTGAAATCTGCAATATAGCATTCCTGGAAAAATAATTACATCAATAGATTGTACTAATTATTGTACAAAAGCATGCTAACAAATTAATTTAATGTTTTATTTCAGTGAAAAGCACTTTAATTTTCAATGAGATTTCCTAATATTTATATAGATTAATTTCAGGCATCTTTGGTTACACAATGAAGGTGTATGTAATTCACATTTATTAGATAAATAGTCAGAAAACGTGGCTGACAGAAAACAAAATAAAGTTTAGTCATTAAATGAAGAGTCAAGGGTAAGGTGAGAGTAGGAAGATGTCTAAATAAAAATAAAAAGATTTAGTAAAAGGTTTGTTTTTTTTTTCAATAGAAATGCATTTTTCTTTCTTCTATTTTTTTTTATTTAATACATTTTTATTATTATTTCAGCTCATACAAACTTAATAGGTACACCAGTTCCCTCCCTCCCTCCTCCTCCCCCCGAATCCCCTGCTCTCCATCCCCTCAGCCCTCCCTCCCCATCCCCCAGTGCCTCCCACCCCATTTCCCAGAGAGTCCTTTCTTGTGCATGCCTGACTCTCCTCTGGGCCCTCCTCTCCGATGACTTACGAGGACATTGCAAGGGGCATGCAAAGTCCAATTATGATTGCTTCGGCCCTAACTTGTGTGGAGTATCTTGCAAGTCATTGCTCTTCCCATCCTTTTGCTCTTACACTCTTACCGCTCCCTCTTCCGCAAATGTCCCTGAGCTTCAGGATAGGGAGAGATTAGTCTGGCCTAGTTCTAGGTGGTTGATATAGAGTCTCTGAAGTTCTGGATTGCGGTTCGTTGATTTTCTTTTGCAGTTTTGCTGCTCCTGCAATGCCCTTCACTCCATCCTGCTGGGCACTGTATGTCACCCCCTGGCCAGAGACAAAAAGCTGTTAAACTGGAGTCTTATTATAAAAGCACATTCAAGAGTAAATATAATAAAAGTAGGAAACCTCAGTGAGGGAGGGGTTAAACACCCATTTGCAAAATGGTTACTTTTTATCTGCCAGACTATATGCCCTCCCCTTCTGGTGAGATCATACCCCCTTAGTTGTAAATGATCAGGAACGAACGTCTGTGAACTTAACCAGGTGTCACATTGCCTTCTTGCAGTCCTTGATGGAGGCCTATTTTCTCTACTGCAACATGGTCACTTCTCTCATGTTTCTGGTGTGGCCCTCCAACCCCATCCCTCCTGTTCATAATCCTTGCAATTACTGTATGTAATACACAGATTTACCTATGAGTGTCTCAAGGTGGACTGGGTGGGTTTGGTACTAGGAGCCACATATTAGGGAGTATATACTGGGTTTGGGATACTTCACTTAATATAATTGTTTGTAATGTCATCCATTTCCTGGCAAATTCCAGTAATTCATCATTTTTGATAGCTAAGTAGTACTCCATTGTATAGATGTACCAAAGTTTCCTTATCCACTCGTCAACTGTTGGACATTTGGGTTGATTCTATGACTTTGCTATTGTAAACAGTGCTGCTATGAACATGTCGTGCTTGTGCTATCGAGGTGAACCTCTGCTGTATGGGGGGCTATTCCCAAAAGTGGAATAGCAGGGTCATATGGCATTTCAATCTTTAATTTCTTTAAGAATCTCCAGACGGCTCGCCACAGTGGCTGTATGAGCCTGCATTCCCACCAGCAATATAGGAGAGTTCCCCTCTCTCCACATCCTCTCAAGCATTTGTTGTTGTTTGTATTGTGGATTTTTGCCATCCTGACCGGGGTGAGATGATATCTCAGGGAAGTTTTGATTTGCATTTCCCTTATGGCTAAGGAAGTGGTGCATTTTTTCAGATATTTGTTAGACATTTTAATTTCATCCCTGGTAAAGTTTCTTTTCAGTTCCAGGGCCCATTTTTTAATTGGGCCATTGGTTTCCTTGGTGTTTAGTTTTCTAAGTTTTTTGTGCACTCTGGACAGCTGGATTGTTAAGTTGTTTATTTCTGATGTTTCCATTTTTTTGATGTAGGCATTAAGAGCTATGAACTTACCTCTTAGAACAGCTTTCATTGTCCCAGAGATTTTGGTAAGTTGTATTTTCATTATCATTCACTTTCAGGAAATCTTGAATTTCCTTTTTAATTTCTTCCTGAATCCAGTTCTCATTCAGCATCATATTGTTAAGTTTCCAGGAGTTAGTGTATTTTCTAACGTTTGTTCTGCTGTGGATGTCCAGCTTTAGGCCATGGTGGTCTGACAGGGCACAGGTTAGAATTTCAACATTTTTGTATAGGTATAGATTCGTTTTCTGGCCCAGTATATGATCTATTTTGGAGAAAGTTCCGTGTGCTGCTGAGAAAAATGTGTATTCTTTGGTGCATAGGTGAAAAGTTTGATAGAGATCTGTAAGGTCCATTTCTTTAAGGGTTTGATTAAGGTCCAAAGTGTCTCTGTTAAGCATTGGACCTGTTGATCTATCGCATGTTGAGAGTGCAGTGTTGAAGTCCCCAAGAATTATCGTTTAGGGGTTGATTTCTTGCTTTAGACACTGTAGGGTTTTCTTAATGAATGTGGAGGGGCCCGTATTGGGTGCATATATGTTCAGTATTGTGAAGTCTTCCTGGTGAATTGTACCTGTGACTAAAATGTAGTATCCATTTGTGTCTCTTATGATTTTATTTGGGTTTGAAGTCCACGTTGTCTGATATCATAATGGTTACCCCTGCCTGTTTTCTGCTTGCATTAGCTTGTAGAATTGTTGACCAGCCTTTTATTTTTAGGGCATGCCTATCTTTTGTGGTGAGATGGGTTTCCTGCAGGAAGCAGATTGATGGATTTTGATTTTTAATCCAAATTTGTAATCTGTGTCTCTTGATTTGTGAGTTAATTCCATTAACATTTAGTGCTATAATGGAGAAACTATTTTTAATTCCAGACATTTATTATGTTTAGTAGTTTTTATAAGTATATTGCTTCGTTTTTAATGGTGTTATACTTGCCTTCTGTTCTCCTGGATATGCCTGTTTTTTTCTTCAAGCTTGAGTATCATTTCTAGCATTTTTTGAAGGCCTGGTTTGGTGGACATGTATCCTTTCAAGTTTTCTTTGTGCTGGAAGATTTTTCTTTCTCCTTTGATCATGACTGATAGTTTTGCAGGGTAAATCAGCCTGGGTTGACATTTTTGCTCATTCAGTACTTGAAGTATGTCTCTCCAAGCTCTTCTTGCTTTTACTGTTTTGACTGAGAAGTCATTTGTTATTTTAATAGGTTTACCTTTAAAAGTGATTTGTTTTTTCTCCCTTGAAGCTCTCAGCACCAGTTCTTTATCTTGAATGTGGAGTGGTTTGACTATTATTTGCCGTGGCGAGCTTCTGTTTTGGTCATATCTGTTTGGGGTGTGAAATGCCTCTTGTATATGGATAGGCATCTCTTTTTTTAGATGAGGAAAGTTTTCCTTGATGATCGTTTGAAAAATTTCCTCAGGGGTGGTATTTTGAGATTCTTGCTCTGGTATTACATGAATATGCATGTTAGGCTTCTTCAGGGTGTCCCATATCTCCTGAATATTTGTCTCAAGTATCTTTTTGGCTTTAACAACCTCTTCCATTGAGCTGGTTAATACTCCCACTTTATCTTCAAGGTCTGAAATTCTGTTTTCTGCTTCTGTTAGTTCTGCTGATAAGACTCTCTGTGGAGTTCTGGGTTGAAGATAACTTGTCTTTTAGCTCAGTTTTAAACACTACTTGAGTCTGCTTTAACTGCTCTATGCCAGTTTTTGTTTCTTGCACTGTTTTTCTCAACTCCTCCAAGTGTCTGTTGTGTTCCTCTTCAAAGCGATTGATTCAATTATTTAATTCCTCTCAGATTTCCTCTTTCATAGTATTGAACATGGTAATGATCATATTTTGGAGGTCATTATCCTGGGTCAGGCTTTCTTGGCCATTTTCCATGGGTTTGTTCAGGTTGGAGTCTAGCATTATGGGATTAATTTCTTCAGTGGGAGATTTGTTTTCTTGAGTGTTGCTTCTCATGGATTTGCACTTTGACTTTGTCATTTTCGTTTTAATTCTTAAGATTTTCTTTCAATTTCTGTGCGTTTTTCACTAAAGTGAATTATTTGGCCTGGGGTTTGGGGCGTTGGTGGAGACGGAGCTTACCTAGGTCGAGGTGAGTCCAGGCTGGAACCCGCGTGTCCTGGGCAGGGGAGTGGGGGAAGGGAGGATGGGGTGTCGGCAGGGCGCTATTTAACCTGGAGGACCTGGGGGCGGGCTCAGGCACAGGGGGATGTCCTCCTCCTCCCAGGCCCTGCTTGGTGACTCCGGCTGGATGGTGGGAGGAGCTGGGTCCCTTGGGCGGCCTAAAGTTCTGGGGGGGGGGGCGGGGACGGAGTTTACCTAGGTCGCGTGGTGAGGCCCGGCTGCACCGCGCATCCCGGGCAGCAGAGTGGAGGGAAGGGGTGAAAGGTTTGTTAACAGGTATAATGATGTGTTTTTTTTTTTAACATTTTTATTATTATTTCCGCTCATACAAACTTAATAGGTACACCGGTTCCTTTCCTCCCCACAATCCCCCTGCTCCTCCTCCCCTCACCCCTCCCTCCCCCCAATCACCGGAGAATCCTTTAATGTGCATGCCGGACTCTCCTCTGGGCCCTCCTCTCCGATGACGTATGAGTACCCAGTGGCATTTCCCTGAACGCTTTCCTGTGTTCCCCTTAAGCATAGGAGCACTACTGTGGCTGTCAATCCCTTGCCTCCAAGGATCTTGGTGCCTTTAGCAAATGCTAGACTTTGTGGGGTCAGTAGTGTGTTGGACATTGCAAGGGGCATGTAAAGTCCAATTATGATTGCTTCGGTCCTATCTTGTGTGGAGTATCTTGTATATCATTGCTCCTCCCATCCTTGTGCTCTTACAATCTTATGGCCCCCTCTTCGGCAAATTTCCCTGAGCTTCAGAATGGGGAGATCTTAGTCTGGCCTAGTTCTAGGTGGTTGATATAGAGTCTCTGAAGTTCTGGATTGTGGTTCGTTGATTTTCTTTTGCAGTTTTGCTGCTCCTGCAATGCCCTTCACTCCATCCTGATGGGTATTGGATGTCACCCCCTGGCCAGAGATAAAAAGCTGTTAAACTAGAGTCTTGTTATAAGAGTATATTCAAAGGTAGATGTAATAAAAGTAGGAAACCACAGTGAGGGAGGGGTCAATCACCCATTTGAAAAATGGTTACTTATTATCTGCCAAACTATATGCCCTCCCCTTCTGGTGAGATCACACCCCCTCAGTTGTAAATGATCAGGAACGAAAGTCTGTGAACTTAACCAGATGTCTCATTGCTGATCTGCTTTTTTACTATGCATATTTTTAAAACCTTGTCCCTTGAGTGTGGACCAGTTAGATACATGTGTTGACTTGATAGTTGAGGGCTGAGGTTTCAGTCATTTTTGTGAAGAATTAATAAATTAGGCCCTGAGCAAGTCTATGGAAGGTTGTGTCATTTATGTTGAGAATCCAGCTCATGGTGGGTGGGACCATTCCTCCTGAAAGTGGGTAAGATGAAGCGAGCTTATTCTGTATTTTAGCAAACTAAAGTAAGCAGGTATTCTGGGAAATGAGAAAGTATGTACCTTTCTCAGTATTTCCTGTGGATATGGTTTAGCCAGTTTCTCTATTCCTAATGCTGGTATTTACTCTACTGTCATAATCAGAAATCACAAGCAAGAATAAAAACTTTTATTCACCTAAGTTGTTTATTTCCTATATCTGTTGAGCAACTGAATAATGAAACTAACACAGAGTGGCTATGCTTGCTTTACTGTTATGTTTTCATTGTTTCCCTGTGTTCAGGAATCTTTTGTTAATCTATTTCTGTGTCTGTGTCTCTATCTATCTGTTTGATCTCTCTTTTCATTTCTCTCTCTCTCTTTTTCTCTCTCTCCCTCTCTCTCTGCATACATGGGTTCATTTACATTTACATGAACATGCAGGTAAGTGTATGCAAGTACAACTGTGGTACAACACATTTGAAAGTGTAAGGGCAACTCTGGAGGTATATCAATTTTCACACTATATCTTGTTTGACACAGGGTCTCTTTTTGGTTTTCCACTGTGTATTCCAGGTTAGCTGGCCAGTCAGCTTCTCAGGATTCTTTCTGTTCCTTGCATCTTATTGTAGGAACAGTGGCACTATTACAGCATATTACTTAACATGGCTTTTTATGGGTTCTGGGATCCAGACTGAGGTCTTTATTCTTGCAGAGCATGAGAAAACTTCCATGCCTATCTCTAGGTATCCTAAGAAAATAATGCTTCATTGCATTCCTAATGTTAAACCAGGGTTTCAGGGACAGTGGGGATATGAAAAATTAAGAGATTGACATGAAAATAAAATCCAATACACCAATTCGAGAGTTATATTTATGTTAAAGTGACATAAATAGTGACATACTAAAATCTCACATTCTTCAAATGTAGGTCTAAACAAAGAACATTATGTTAAATGGATTCAAGGATCACTGAAATATGGTGTTGAATAATTAATGAGGAAATTTGAAATACAAATATAGACTATGCACATCATTTATCAATGAGGTGTTATTTGAAGTCAGTATTTTTTATTAAGAAGGGAAACATGAGCAGCAGAATCTTGGAGATGAAGATATTTCATGGAGTTAGAGTATGGATGAATATACATCTATTATAAAGGAATACGTCAAGGACTGGCAATGGAAAACAGGGACATAAAAACAACTGATGTTTTGAGAAGCTAAATATAGCATTTTGAATTCATAAGGGGAAATTAACAAGATGCATCCATTAGATATCATCTTACTCATATTAGGAAGCACTTTCAGGAGGAATGACATTTTAAGAGTCAATTCTCCAAAACTCTTTTCTGAAAGTAGCATTGAGACCAGAAGACAATATCATTTATTATATATATCTTGGTTTTAAGGTAAATCTACATTGTCCTTTGTTTAGACCTATAAATGTTCTTAGACAGGTATTAATTATACAATGTA
This sequence comes from Typhlomys cinereus, assembly GCA_023101885.1. Classification (NCBI taxonomy): domain Eukaryota; kingdom Metazoa; phylum Chordata; class Mammalia; order Rodentia; family Platacanthomyidae; genus Typhlomys; species Typhlomys cinereus. The sequence goes on from JALPQD010000026.1 coordinate 8,627,479, forward strand.
GAGTACAGAAAACTTGGGTAAGGTGTGCAAATAAAACAAGCTAGAAGTAAGGCTAAAATTATAAATATGGGTGCTAGTTAAGTCCAATGCCTTAAACCATTCAGTTATTATTCAAAACAGTTATTATGAATACCTAACACATCATTAGGTTTTTATTATTTTATTTTTGCAGAGAAAGGGAGAGAGAGAGAGAGAGAGATGGTACATACATGCATGCTATATACACAAGTACATGTCAGAGGACAGCTTTCAGAAGTCAGTACTCTTCTTCTACCATGTAAACTTCTGGGGGTTCAACTCAGGTCATCAAGTTTGTGAACAGGCCTTATACACTGAGCTATTTTGCCAGCCCTGTTTTTATGTTATTCTTGATATTATTTAATCTAATGGTTATGATCCAAAAGGTTTTCACATCATCTGACTTCCTTTTCTAATGAATATTCCAAGAATGATGCTGAAGAAAATTTAGACTTTTGATATAATACCTTTCAGATTTGGTCTCTGAATACACAGAAATATTTATTTTTCTTCAATGTTTTTTAATATCTAAACAATAGTGCTTTATTGAAAAGTTATCTTAAATCGATACAAACACTGTGTAAAATAAGTGTTTTTAAAATATGTTTACATAGGTATAGATTATCTGTTAGTGAAAGAGTAGTAAATACTTTATTAGGAAAAGTATTCATTTAAATTTGGGTAGTACAACAGAGGCGTTAGAAGTGCAGGACTTCCCAGCCCAGCTCTCCATCTTTAAATGGAAGCTGACCCTAAGTGGAATTGTATTCACATACACAGAATTTACACTGCTCAGAATTTTAAAAATACTCTGTTTGCTTTTGATTTTTAAAAATGGTTTTTTCCAGCAAAGTTAATCCAAATAACCCAACCAACTGACAGCATGGCCATACTCTAAAGTCATGAACACCTTTCCTGATAGAAACATCACACACTGATGTTTCTCTGACCATTCATGATTATGCAACAGTGAAGGAAAAAGTGCACCATCACATGGGATGTTTTCTGTGCTCATCATTATAACTTGAGTCTCGTTTTTTTTATTAGTATTATTTTCTTGGCCTACAAAAAAAATCCCAAATACTTGTCCTATCATTAACCAAGCTTTCTTCTGCTGTCTCACATTGCAGGAAAATAAAAACACTACATAAACATCTTCCTTTACACCATCATTTCCTTTGCCAATCTCTTTCTGATTGATTTCAAGAGAGTAGGAAGGAATGGTCCCAGTGCTAGAATATGGACCATGTTTGCTTTCACAGCCTTCCTACAGAACAGAGCAGATCTGCTCTGATCACCTGTCTATGGTACAGACCTGAAATGTCCTTCATCTTACAGGACACATGAAGAAATTTGTACTATAATGAAACCCAAATTGGGGAAATCTGGCAAGTACTTGAACATCATGAGGCTGAGGCCTGCATGCAGGAGCACCGTCTAGTGACAATCCTGGGCTCAGGGCCAGTCCAGGACTGCGATTCCAATGCCCAGGCAGAGTCTTTGCACCTGCAGCTCCAAAAAAGAACATTAAAATGCAGAATAAAATATTTTAAAAAAAATGATTTCTTTAAAAAAATTCTTTTTGAGTAAAAACAGTTTAATGACTCTTAAAATACAGTCTTGTTATAATGTGAAGCTGGAGTTCATAAGTGTCTTTGATTTGTCCTGCAGCACAGTATGACCATCATTAACACCATAAAAAGTCCTTGTGGTAAGTTCTCTGCACAGAGAAAATGACCTAGGATCAGAATCCAGAGTTCTTAATATTCAACCCAGAAAGCCTGGTTTTGAGAAACTATGTGAAATATAAATGCATATCCCATTAGATAACTCTCCTCTATTCTTCCTAGTTAACAGACGAATGTGCAGATTAATTAACAGTATTGAACTGTAGCAGCAAAACTACTTTTAGGTGTTCTGCACAAATAAAAAGTTAGGAGTCTCCAAACAGTGCCTTAGCTATTACAGACGAAATGGCATACCACCTCTGCACAGAATTTTCTAACACTGGTACATGTCCACCACACAGGAATATTCTGAGGAAATCAGGAGTGCTCACCACTGATTAGTTAAGCCAGTTAAATCAAAGAAATTAATTATTAACTACACATGCTGATGGATTCTCACAAATAAACTCATCAATGGTTAAGGAGGAGAAATGAGAGTTCATTTATCTAACACCCGTGACAAAGAAAGAAAAATAAAAGTTTACCCCGCAAAATATAAACTGTAACATAGCAATGAAAAAAATGATAAAAGTACTTGATTTAAAAAAACACGTATATCCGGGGCTCGAGAGGTGGCTCAGGGGTTAAGCCTCTGCCTTGCAGGCAGAAAGTCCTGAGTTCGGATCCTAGACCCCACTATAGACGCCAGGGTAGGGCGGAGCCTGTGAATCCCAAAGCAGAGTAAACAAGGAGGAGGTGGAGGCGTCCATGGTGGTTCCTGAATTCGTCCATGGTTCTACACACGCGTGCACACACACACACACACACACACACACACACACACACACATATACACACAATAGAATACATAAAAAATAACATGTATATGCAAAATAAAAAAAAATTAAAGATATTTAGAAAACTTGCAAAAATCTTTAGAAAACTTGAATCTGTAGTACTCATTTGGAATGTTTTCTTTTTATCCAAGAGTGTTTTCTTACACATGGTGCCAGAAGATCCCACTGTCACTGTTGCCACCCTGCATCTGCTTCTGTATCTGTGTCAGCATTCTGACGATCATGTCCTGCATGTGACGAAGCTCAGCCTCTTTTGCTAGGAAGATCTAGTTTTTATTCATGTCTTCATTCTCCACTTTCCTGCCACCTCTACTGAGCCTCTCAGAACAGAAGTTTGCATAGTGTAGGTCCTGGGTCACTTCCTGGAGATCCCATTTGTGGATGGTGAGCATCGTTCTCCACTTCAGAAAGTCATTGTGCTCTGAGTTCTCTACCTCCACAGCACTCCATGGGTAAAGGCAATCTCAGACCTTCTTGCCTTTGGTTTCAATCAACTAGTTGAATCAAACCACAGAGAAAGGCATGCTGGCCTTGAGGAGTCTTGTCTGGTCTTTAAAATCTTCATCTTCATCTGACTCTGCATCAGGTAAGTGATAGATTTTGATGTACTCTTCAATTTCATCCAAAATCCTTTTTTTTTTAGCCGCTCATGTTCCTTCAGAGTGAGAGTGTTAATTTTTGCGTTGTCAGGCACAATATTCATTTATTGTGTGTTGATTTCATAAATGCAACATCTAAGAGCTTCAGTCCATTCCCAAAAGATGAAATGAAGGAGAAGCAACAGTGCACCCTGTTGTCAATGATATGCTGCCTATTTAGGCCACTCTCATCTAGGAAATAGCGTTCTAACTACTCATCAATGTAGGAGATAATTATAACAATCCCTGCAGTTGATGGTGTCCCCATAGCGAGGTATGTCCAGTACTGTAAGGAACAACTTGACACGCCCACACACACCCGCCAATCTCAACAGTGGAAGCCTGAATTTGGACCCTTCTTTCTATTTTCTTTGCAGCTCCAGGTATAATTCTTTCAGTGTAGAGATCAGTCAGGAACAGACTGTTAATGAGAGTCGATTTTTCTAGATCAGATTCACCAACTACCATCAGTATGAACTCGAATCCCTTTGTCACTGATTTTCGGTTAACTTGATTAGGAAGATTAGCAAATCCAACATAGCCAGGAGATTCTGGATTTATAAACTGAGCTGGTTGTTGCTTAGACATCTTTCTTGATTTTTCCCCTTTCCTTCAACCCACTGGAGATCAGGCTCAGACCATCCACTCTTTAAAGGTTTTAATAGCAAAGCATGAAGGAGTCTCTCTAATTTTTTAGTTTATATAAAAGCAAAGAAAATTAATATCAAGGTATGCATTATCCAAGAGAAGCCATAAAGGTAAAAGAACTGCCCTTCACCTTTGAATTCCTTAGTATATTTCTTTCACATTAAAACTAAGGGAGATTATTAATAATACAAATAATGATTTGTTTATTCTTTTAAATTTCTAAATATATCAACTGACATTCTTAAAAGAAATTCTTTTACATATGCTAAACGTTTTAGAATTCACATTATGGATTTTTTACACTGTTTTGAAGATAGCAGAAGTCAACCCACAACACTTATAATTGTAAGCATCATAAGATTAAATAAAATAAATATAATTTATGCTCATGTTCACTAGTTCAATTAGCAAAGCTTTCAAGAATGATTCAATTGAAACTAGATTTGGCGCTCCGCGAAGCGCGCGGGCGGGACTCGCGCCCAGCTGAAAGATGGCTGCTGCCGCCGCCCGGCCGCAGCCGCCCGGGAGCTGATTGAGGGCCCGCAGCGCGCGGTGTCCCCGCATGCCGCCGCCTTACCATGAGGCCCTTGAGCCGCCGCACCCTCGACTGGATCTATTATTCACTGCTGCTGCTGGCGATCGTTTTACTCTCTTGGGGATGCGTCATCTATGCATCAACTGTGGCTGCAAGACAACAGCTGAAGAGGGCATACCCGGACGGAGCCTTCGGAATGAACGAACATTTCTAACTTTCATCCTTTTTAATTCTCTTTACAGTTCTTTTCCAAACACTTGACTGACATCTATGTAGACTTAATAGTAAAATTCACAATAAAAAATCAAATCTAAAAAAAAAAAAAAGAATGATTCAATTGAAACTAGATTTTCCAGCCTATATTTTCTTAAAACAAATCATATTATTTCTGAATATATATTAAATAATATGATTTTGTGTGATATTTTCAAGTACATATTTCAAGTAAACACCTCTCTGGGTAATATAAAAATGTCATAAATCATATTTCTGAAAGTTACATGCACAATATATTATTAAATATGAGTACACAAGTAAGTAAACTGCACATTTATTTATGTAATTATTCAGGAAATTCAACATCAGTTTCTACTGCAATAAAAAAAATGGATGCTGCCAGAGGATTTAAAGCACACTGTTATATCAAGAGCATTGCTTTAATCTAGAAACAGCTATACTTTAAGAACTTTTATACTTTTATACTTTTAGGTTGAGTCATCCATCTGCTAGTTGTAAACATTTCTCTACTGTTGTTTACAAACTTTATTTTGATTTGGAGAATTGGAGCTTTGTAATCTTTCATTTTTAACTTTATATTTTTGTATAAAAATACAATGACAATTTTATTTTATAATTGCATCGGCCATAAGAAAGTGAAAAAAAAAAAACAAGTGAAATAGAAACTGGATGCTTAATTGATTCACCTACAGAATGTATCAGATACAACAGAAAAAAGCAGAATATAAGCTTTATGATGAATAATTAATTGAAAAATTCTTAGTTAAGGATGAATTATCTTTTGTAAGAAAATATACTTGGTCATTTTATGTCCTTGTAAGAATGTAGAGCATTAACTGGAATTAGACTTAGATACTTCTTGGATAACTATACAACCCAATGCCCCCCCAAAAAAGTAAACCTCTCCAGAAACCATTACAGATACTATAGTTATTAAGCTGTGTAATTCTTCCTATAGACTTGCTTGTGGGACTCAATTTTTAAGTAATTTAAATATAGTCTTTGCCTATTGTATATAAATTATCAGACTTTGAGCAATGATATGGTCTGAGTGTTTATCCAGAAAACCAAATATTATATTTTTTCCTACTTCACTCAAACTTGCATCTGTATTTTATGTCTTTTATTGTGTAATAGTCTGGAATATAGATAGCTTTACTCAGGTTTTGAAATATTCTAAAGATTATCACACCAGTCCCTTTATAGCATAACATGTTTCCATTGACACTCAAAATTAAATAACAACAAATGGCATAATCAATAAATGGCAAATAAGATGGGCACTGAGACTGTTTTAGTATAAAGTTGAACTATTTACAGTTCAATATTCTGCAATTCAACTTGGACACTTATAGTTTAAAATGTTAAATCAGTCATGCTATTATTTATCTGGAAGTCCTTTCATGATTGTTACACAAGGACTAAACATATTCTACAACCATTATTTTTTCACCAAAGCATAAATTGAGCACACTTGATATAGTAAGAGAAGTGTTAGCATTAGAGCTTATGAGAGTACAACTTTAAAAAAACAGTGTTTCAAATGTAACTGACTAATTTCTGTTTTAATAATATGCATGTACTGAAAAAGTAGAGGGTCGTAAGATGCTGTAATGGTTACTCTTAACTATTGCTGTGAGAACACCCAAAGTCAAGCAACTTAAGGGGAGAAAGGGAGATTTATTCACCATACAGTTCCAGAGGGCAAATACAGTTTCCCATGGTGGAGGTGGCATGGCTGGCTAGCCAAACTGGAGGTGGCTATGTCACTGTAGACATCTTCTAGGCTGAGAGCTGCATGACTCCTTGCTGCAAAGGCAGACTTCTCCTGGAAGTAGGGTGGGACTAATCCACCTCAAGCCCCAGGCCTTACGACTGCCTTCCTCCAACAAGGCTCCATCTCTCAAGGTGTCATGACCTTGTGAAAAACATGAGCCTGCGGGGACACATTTCAAACCATGACAGATGCAAAATTAAGGTGTTGAAATTCTTTACAGCCAACAACGTTTCTAGAATTCATTGTAATGTATTTTGAAGTTCTTCTGCAAATGGGATTAAAAAGATTTATTGCACATGACTTCAAATATTTCAACCAATTATACCAAAATATATCTGTATTGCTGTGCCAAACCAAGGTGGGATGCTTTGGATTAAATAATATCCCCTTAACTCGCAACAGGGGTAAGTAATTTGTCAGGAAAGAGGAAATGAATTTACAACTGTTATTTATTCTAAGCTATGCTCCTTCCCTCTACTCATAAGTCATTTCAAATGAAGGAAAAGTAGCACTACTAATTACACATAGAGTGTTTGAATAGATTGTTTTTTAGTTTTTCATTCAACTACTATACTACAATTAGAAATATAATATTGATTTCTGGAAGAAATACAATTCTATTTTCATGTTTATGTGTGTGCTCATATGTGTTTGCATGTATTTGTGTGTGTGCATGTGTGTGTGTGTGAGATATGCAGGTAAATGCACATAAAAAGAGACAGAAAGTGGGAGAATATGTGCCAGGCAATTTCTGAAAATTATACTTTGCACTTAATAAAAAGTATCATATATATTTATATACAGAAGTGAGATACAACCTAGTTTATAAGGAAATTTATATAGCAATAAATTAGATTGTAGATATTATAGTACAACTTTTAAAATCTCAACCATTAAAATTTCATTACACAAAGAGATTGTTGAAAAGATAGGAAAGAGTAATAAGAATGAGTATGTTTAAAATACATTTTACATGTGTATATCAAAGAATAAATGCACGTTTCCAAATTCATGAAAAATTTTTGTGTGAGTGAATCCCATCAGAAAGAAACACAGAGTGCAATATATTTAAACTGTGGCTGAGAATTGACAGTCTTAATCTGTACGTTTTGCCTCATGATACCACACTTTTTGTAATAAAATAATCACTGAATATACAGTGGTTACAGATTCTCTAAATACAAATAAATACATAGTGATTTATAGCTACTATATATGTAAATAAGTTGAATGACTTCAAAAGTGTATTCAGTGTGACATTGGTCAATAGCATTGTCTTTGATACTTTAGCATACAAAATATGTTTTAATCTATTTCCTCCAAACATGGCACATATATTCATGACATATTAGCCTGCATACTTTGTTTCTGATTTTTTAAATTGAACAGACAAAATTGAGTTAGAATGTTCTAGAAGTGTATTTCTTTGATTTCAAATTTTAATATGTAAACAAACACCTAATTTATTAATTTAACATGTATTTTCAGATTTCATGACTTCTTTATACACAACTTTGTAATTGTATCTCTTTTTTTCTCATTTAATGTGTCTTCAAAATTCTTTACTGTATGTATATTCTCTATAATTCTTTGCAATGGACATAATATCTTTTAAGATGTAGATAATGTGGAGAAGTGACTGAATAAGTTAACGTCATTGATTTCCTTTCAATACTGAGTAAACAAAGGAGACAGTGGCCATAAATGATTCAATTTCCCTGAAAAAGTTTTGAAGAAAAAAGTAACAGCCATGTTGATTTACTATCTTTCAGTGCCTTTACTTATTAGATTCTTATTTCATCTTCCCCAGAAAATGAAAAATGAAAAATATTAAATCATATAAGAAGTTATATATCTATATATACAATTAAATGTACATAATGCTTATGGAGGCAGCTTAATCTCAGTATAGCTTGTTGCTTGATTTTTTTAAATTTTTTTATTATTATTATTTATTCAATTGTGAGTGTGTGTATATATGTGTGTGCACGTGTGTCTGTGTGTGTGTAGAACCACGGATGAATTCAGGAACCACCATGGACCACTTCCAACTCCTTGTTTTACTCTGCCCTGGGATTCACAGGCTCTGCCTTACCAGGACCAGAAGCGCAGGCCAACCCCGCTTCTGCCTGGCGTCTATACATGGGATCTGGGATCCGAACTCAGGACCTTCCGCCTGCAAGGCAGAGGCTTAACCCCTGAGCCACCTCTCCAGCCCTTGTTGCTTGATTTTATATGAAGCTTTTTTTATGTTTTACTGACAAGTTCACAAGTTTAGTACTCTGTCTAAAATTTTGTTAAATCTGTGAAATCAAAGTTTCTCTGAGATACTCACCCTTTTCTGGTTGCAGTGTGCATTTGTTTATCTAAGAACTGCTATTGGTTATTATATATATGTAATATATACATATATAAGCATACATATATATTTTAGCACATTCTTTCATATGTAGAGGTGTCAAACTTGATTATCAGTTTCATTAAATCTGTGTTTCTCCACATTTTATTTTCTGAATTAAAGAAGACATTTGCATTTCATTCAGCTTTGGGGGCAAATCAACTGTAAAGAAACTTCCTAAAAGGCCATACTTTTATTTTTATATTCCCATGTGTTTTTCTTTCTCATTATATATGTAAAATTCAATATTGAACATGTTGGAAAATCGGATCCTTAATAGTCGCTATGTAGGGCGATTTTTGATATATTTAACCAAAAAGATACAAAGAATGTTCATATGCATGACTTACAAGTAACTAGGATCAGTAAAATTCACGTTATTATAATCATATGTTTTATTATTATATTTAAGAATCAAAGGAACCATTCACAGTGAATAGTGAACACTGTGGTTATTTACAATGTCTTATTACTTTATATTGATATGATAGAATATTTTTGATGCATCCAAACCATTATCTAAATGGAAACTGGAGCAGCAAATGTTTTCTATAAAACAATTTTCTCAGTGAACACCTTTGTAAAACCTGTTTCACTTATTTGGGGTGGATTTGAAGGAAGAAAATGAAGATAATTGACCTAGCTGAGATAAAACAGTAACTGGTTTGCTGTTTTATATACCTTTATGTAGAAAATATTACCATGACAAAATCACTTTAATAACACTGTCATTACCATATATTTTTGAATCTTAAATGAAATACAGATGTTAGAAAACATGGTCTAAAAAATTCTGTATAAAAATCTTTTCCTAATTGACACTGTTAACTAATTCCAAGGAGATTTCTACTTTCCCATGTGTCTTTTTTTTCAGGTTATATTTGTTACTCTTATAGATTGTCTCTAGAAGAGAGAGATTGAAGGTTGTGACAGATCAAGATGTTTGTGGGCAATGTTAAACGCAAAAGTGTTGATATCCAAGACAATTTTTGAAAAATGCTTTAAAACCAATTTTACAATTGAAATAAATGCTAGGCATGTAATTTATGCTAAAACAATGAACTCCTTGGACAGAATTTACTCTGCACTACTACTGTCTTGAATCTTTATTTTATTATTTTTAACTAGATATCCACTAGAAAAAAAGAAATTTCTTCAGAGTAAGAGGCAGATATTGTTTGGAGCTGGAGTTTCCATTATATTTCATAGGTAAGCCTTAGCTAAAAATCAAGTATCACTTACTGCATCTGTAGATAGCCATCTCTAGTCAATTGTTATAGAAATAATTCTGTCCATATTTGATCATTTGTATTTTCAACAGTGATATGTTGGTTCTTAAGCCCCAAGATTAACAAAATACTCATGTCATAAAAATGGAAAGACTTCCATTAAGAACATAACTTTGTTGCACTAGTGCTTCTCATAATGAGCATAGATAGGTCTTTGAAAATGTCTTTGTCCTCATTTAAACAATTAGCACAGCTCTTAAAGTTTATCACTTGAACTTGAATGATTTTATGAAAACAAATTTATGCACTACATTATGTAGCTTTATTTCTGAACACAGTGTACAGGAGAAGCAATTGCTGCTTATTTTCATTTAACTAACAATGAAGGATAAATGACATCAGCAACAAAATATCAGCCAAAGGGGACCAAATGTATTTGTTGCAGATCGCCTCATTAGCTTGTATCCAGAATATGTTCACCAGAATGAAAAATAATGATGTGACTATCTGGTTGAAAAAATTCTGTTATATTAGCTCCAATAAGGTTATCAGGAATGGGTAAGGACAAACTGTGTTTTTATTCTATCAGGTTCAGTAGAAGCTGAGAGATGTTGTCTGTCATTTATGGACTTGTCTCAAGCTGCTGATTTTCCTCACATAACAACAATAATAACGTAGATGGTAAGGATTGTCACATAATTTATTATACATTTTCTGTAGGTAAATCATTTCCATGTATTTTTTGATGAGTATAAATGATGTGAATGCAAATTGTCAAAAACAGTAATTCTTGCATTTATAATAAACAACACAGGCTAAGAGAGGGTATTATGTGTAAATAAAGTATTGCAATAATTTTCCAGGACATATTCATTGCATAAAATGTTAATTCATTTATTTAATATATTGGGAAATGGTGAAGATAAACACAGTAAAGGAAAAGTTTAAAATGTTCACCTTCAAGTGAGATTTAATTTCATTGCTAAAAATAAAATGCATATCTATCTGTGGCAGGGAATTGTCATTTATGTGATTATATAAAACCTAAGTAGTACGTTACTCACTGTGAAAAACTTGATTCTCTATTAAACTATATTAATAGCTTAAGCCTCCTCCTGCCCACGGGCCACCACCCCCCGACTGCCAGGACCCAGGTCCTAGACAGGACTTGCTCACATTCCTCCATCCCTGAAGCTTGGGTGGGCCCTAAGTCAAGTCCCAGGTCCCAGGTCCCAGGTGAAGAATTCTGCCATCAACATCAGACCCTCTGCCCCTCTGGCCACCAGGAACCTAAGCATGTGGTCCAGGGAAGACACACTGCTACTCAGAATTCAATAGAGTCCAAAGGAAACTCAAGCAAAACTCTAAGGGACAAAGGCCATACATGTGGAGTCCTCTACAATCATCCTAATGCATGGGAGAGATTCTTCAAATCCAACCCAAAGATAAGTAACCTCCTTTTTTTCACCTTACTGATCCTTTCTAGTATCAATTGCTGTAGATCAGCTTCTCCATACAGCCACCCCAAAAACATATACAACTCCAGGGAGTACAACACTCACCCTCACATATCACCAAGAAACAAAATCGTAACAGTGCACTACCATGATAATATTCACCTCTTTTCTAATTAACCTGACTTAACTGATGTACTAACAGCCTGATAGCCTCATCTAGGAAATTACAATAACAATAGACAAACATACCCAATCCAAGGCAAGCAGTAGTAATAACTGGCAAGTGTAATAATACCAACTAAGTCAGTTCAGTGAAAAACACACAGACACTGAAAGGTCAAAAGAAACAAAATAACAATGCCCAAGTCAAAGTGCACATCCATGAGAAACAAAACTCAAGAAGAACAATCTCCCGCCTAAAGAATTAACCCCATATTGATGAATTCTGACAGAACAAATTCACAGAAAATAGACAAGAAAGCCAGACCCAACACAATGACTTTCAGAGCATGATAATTACCATGATTAATACTCTGAAAGAGGAAATCTGAGAAGAGTTAAACAACCGAATCAACCACTTTGAACAGGAACACAACAGGCACTTGGAGGAGTTCAGAAAAACAGTTCAAGAAACAAAATAGGCATAGAACAGTTAAAAGAGTCTCAGGCAGAGTTTAAAATTGAACTAAAAGACAAGTTATTGTCAACCCAAAACTCAACAGATTTTTATAAGCAGAACAAATGAAGCAGAAAATAGAATTTCAGATCTTGAAGACAAAGTGAGAGAATTAACCAGCTCAATGGAAGAGATTGTTAAAGCCAAAAAGATACTTGAGAAGAACATTCAAGAGATATGGGACACCCTGAAGACGCCTAATATGCGCAATCATGGAATAACAGAGCAAGAATCCCAAAATACCACACCTGAGGAGAAAATAATCAAATTATCATAAATGAAAACTTGCCACAACTAAAGAATGAGAGGCCCATCCAAATACAAGAGACATTTCACACTCCAAACAGATATGACCAAAATAGAAAATCACCATGGCAAATAATAATCAAAACACTCCATATTCAAGACAAAGAAAAGGTGCTGAGAGCTTCAAGAGAAAAAAAGCAAGTCACTTTTAAAGGTAAACCTATTAGAATAACAAATGACTACTCAATGGAAACAGTAAAAGCAAGAAGAGCTTGGAGAGACGTACTTCAAGTATTAAATGAGCAAAAATTGCCAACCCAGACTGACGTACCCGGCAAATCTATCTGTCATTATCGAGGGAGAAAGAAAAATTTTCCACCACAAAGACAACTTGCAGAGATACATGTCTACAAAACCAGGTCTTCAAAAAATGCTGGCAATGATACTCAAGCTAGAAGAAAAAAACAAGTATATCCATGAGGATAGAAGGGAAGTATAACACCACCAAAACATAAATATCAAACAATACACTTACAAAATCCACTAAACATAAAAAATGTCCAGAATTAAAAATAATTTCTCCATTATAACATTAAATGTCAATGGTATTAACTCACCGATTAAGAGACACAGATTACAAACTTGGATTAAAAACCACAATCCAACAATCTGCTGCCTTAAGGAAACTCATCTCACCACAAAAGATAGGCGCATCCTAAGAATGAAAGGCTGGTCCAAAATCTTGCAAGCTAATGGAACCAGGAAACAGGCAGGGGTACCAATTATGTTCTCGGACAAAGTGGACTTCAAACCAAAGAAAATCATAAGTGACACAGATGGACACTAAAATTTATTCTTTTTACATGTGAAATGGTTGAAGCATATATAGTAAAAACAAACTTCTATTATTTTGCTATATGGACATAAAAACATATGGCTTTCTAAATAACCATAGGTTAGGGCATCTCTCAGCCTTTAACCAAGAAGATTCTCTTTGTACCAGAAAGCATTTCATACAAAGTATCACAACTAGTGAAAGTATACAGGAAAAGTGAATGCAGAGTTGTGGACTCTAAAGCGTTCAGCTAAATCATACCCATATTTTAAGAATGTAAGAGGCAGTAAATGGAGTGGTGTTGCTGTTAGCCTGCATGTTGCCGACAAATTCATGATCAAACAGTTTAGAATAATAAGGGGGATTTGCTCTTGATTATGACTATATAGTTATAGTCTTAGTCCAGTTTAGCAGAAGAGTTCATCCCAACACCAGGTGTGGGGGTTGTCAAGCCTGCTCTCTGGAGAATGATACATTAGCATCTGAAATGGGCTGTCACTAGGTGCTCCTTCCCTGGGAGGTAGTTTGCCTCTTGTCTGCAAGACAATGGCAGGCCTAACCTCTTCCCTTGTAGTAGAGCTTAACCTCCAGTCTTTTCTTAGATCACTTTTGTTTCTTTTTGAAACCTACTGGGCTCTTCCTCTTCCAACAGTTCCTGCTTATCTGAGATATGCTAATGCATGGACCAGGTAACTCTATTTTAAGGCATACATTGTCCATTCCCTTCTAGTAACAAAGTGCCATACCTATTTTACTCTACCTGGTGACATCATGTCTGGTAGATGTCACTCCTGCCTTTTCTTTGTTAACTTTTACTGGAATATATACATTTCACATAATTCTGTAAAGAATTTGGTCCTGCTCTTGTTTTCCTATAAATACTATGTAGGCTACAATAAAGTTGGCTTGGATGATGGACATTCTGGGCTCCATCTGACCCGATGCCTGATCAATTCCTTCTGCTCCCACTTCTGTTTCCTGAACATAAGTCTGGGTTTAAGCTGGTTTGTGGGCCCATACAACCAGAAATGAGGGAACTGGCTGCATAATATCCACAGGAATTGGTGAGAGAGGAACACACCTCACTTACCAGACAGCAAGTTGGTGAAAGAATGCTGAAGAATGTCAATTTTCTGAACCAGTTCCCTCCATCTTATCTACCTGCCCAGGTAAATGTCCCACCCAACATGGGCTGGGTCTTCCCTCATCAATTGGACAATGTCATACAGGTTTACTTAGGACTTGCCTTAGCCATCAGTCCTTCACAAATCTGCCTATACGTTAGTCATCAGTATTCAAATTAACACCTGTATCTAACTCACACAAGAGGGATGCTGGCAATGATCCTTGATATGGCAGGACTGCTGTGCCCAGGAAATCAATAGACATGAGTCTGCTTCCACAGGACCAGTGGAAAAAGAGCAAAGATGGCATGAGGCCCCTTGAGATACTACAAATGGCTTATGAAAGGGAATCACTCCATTCATTGTTGTACCCAATAATGTAACACCCATTCTCCAGCACATGATAATGCAAGCAATGTTTATGAAACTCAGTGGACCATAGACACAGAAGGACATGAAAGTAGGAGGGAAACTGCTTGGGAAGAAAAAGACTTAAAATTGGAGAAGAAAGGGACATTGGATTTTCTAATAGGGAGTGAAACTGACCTAAATATATTTTATTTCTTTATAAAAGTGTCAAATCTAAAAATAAATTTGGAAACAATGATTTTTGAGTCACCTTTACATTGAAATACAACTCCATCAATTTTATATGAAAATGAAAAAACTTTTAAAAATAAAGAAATGCTTTAACACCATAAAAGCAATCATATATTTTCTTATATTGATTTATAAATGCCATAAAAATGCATACATATTTGAAACAAAATAGGTAGGAATATTACTGTTAAGAATCTGGATAAAGAAAGTACCATATATTTTCGTATTTTATACTCTAGGAAAAGTTAGTTTATACTTTTTAGTTAAAAAGTGAGTATTCATTATGATTTCAATAGGCAAATACATTTTAGTAGTTGCCACTTTGAGAGCCTAGATCCCTTTGTTTAAAAGATTAATGCATTCATATAAAAGGAATTGATAAGTAATGTGGATTTTAGTATACATTACCTGAGAATGCTATTTTTAATCTTAGCATTTTGCTTTGAATAATGTTGATTTTATGGATGAGAATGAGGACAATAATCTGTGGAGCAGGGAATATATTATTTGTCCAATTTTTATGTAAGAATTTTTTTGATTTTATTTTTTTTTATTTTTCCGCTCATACAAATGTAATAGGTACCCCTGTCCCCTCCCTCGCTCCACCCCTCCCTAGACCTCCCTGCTGCCTCCCTCCTTTTCCCCTTCCTTTCCCCCCTCCCTCCCTTTCTCCCAGTGCCCCCTCCCCCATCTCTGAAGCATCCTTAATGTGTATATCAAACTTTTATGTAAGAATTTTTATTTAAGGCATATGCACTTGGATTGGACTTATATTTGCAACTTCATTAAATTTTTTAAATCTTATTTATTCATCATTGTTATTGACTATGTATGAAGTGAGGCATGGTGCATTTGAACTATAGCAAAATTATGTGTTTGTCTATTTCTACCCACTTTTATGCCAATTGGAGGTTTTGAAGATAAGCCATCGTATTTGCATAGCAAGCAATTTTTCTTAAGGTTTTTCACTGTTCCAGTTAAATTCATTTTAAAATCTTAGGGTTGATGTATTTTGTTTATTTTTTTTCCTTTAAAATACTTTTCCTTCTCTGTAATAGCTACAATCTAGAAAATAACATAAGATGGGGAATAGGGGAGGAGGTTAACTTTCCAAGGGGGAGGCAATAGAACATAAGAGGCAAGAGTGGGATTGAACACATTCAGATAACCATTTGCTTTCTGATTTGTATATAGGACCACTTCTTAGGAAATGCAAGCCAGGATTGGCAAAACAAATATAGGAGAGAAGGCAGACCATGGGTCTTAGGTAGGAACAAACATCTTAATGAAATCTGTAAGTTCTTGATAGTAGTTACGATCTTAACACTTATCTTTATACCCTTACATTAAAGAAGCACTCAATACTCAACCAAGAAATATCCTTAAGCAACAGAGGACATGTAATGCAGACAAACTACATATCAAAGTGGCAAGTGAAAGCAGTTGTGCAAAGCATAGCCTGAAACATGAAATTTAAATAATCCCCATCACACAACTAAAGGAATTTTGGGCAAGAGGGGCAGTAAAAATAAAAAAAAGCCTGGGGTGGGGAGCAAGGAGATACCTTCAGACAGAAAAATCCATTAAGTCAGGACTGCGACACCCAAGAACTAAATATAGCGATACTTACCTCAGCCAGAACTCTTTATCAGCTGACCTACCAAAATCTCACAACAGAGAAGTAAGGCTCTTAAGAGATATATGCAACTTTAATAGACTGAGTTGGTGTGGCACAAGCCATGAGAGGGGGAAATTATTAACTCAAAGATTAGCCCACTGGTGGGCAGATCATGCTCCAGAGCACAGATACCTAGACACATGCCAGCATAGGCATTCTAGATCACACTACATGGATATCACTTTTAGATGGAATGGGATAGTAAAAAGGAGATGGTGTGGAAAGAAGAATGAGTAGTGTGGGGTTGTAAGAAGAAACAGTGGAAGTAGGGAATAAAAGACTAAATCATTATACTCTTATATTAAAGGTTCAATAAATAAATCAAAAATATTGTTTTCTAGAACTATGAAAGTCGAAAAAGGTAATATTCACAATATCCTTATGTATGTGTGGGAACATCTATATATATATTTGCATATATATAGTTCAGTGTGATACATAAATGCATGATTATGAGAGCCACTAGTGAAATTTAACCTCCATTTACCAACTTCTCTTATGAAATTTGTAGTAATCATTATTCTATAGTAATCTCTACATAATAAATAGACTTGCATTATTTCTACATAAGAAACATAAGATATATCTGTTTTGTGTGTGTATGTACTTGTCCTTCTGTGTCTGAAATAATTCACTTGGTAAGCCCTCCATTTCAGTCAATTTTGTTTCAAATGACTGAATTTTATTTTTTATCATTGAATAATGTACTATTTGCATATATATTCTTCTCTTCATCTACTCATCCAAAGGTCATAATCATGCTTTGGGTCATAAATTACCCAAGCTGTAAGGTATGATATTGCAATAAACATTGACAGGCTGACTCGTCATTCAGATTTTATTTTCCTTGATAAACATTGAGTAGTGGGATAGCTGAGTTATATGGTAGATTTCAGTTTTTCAAGGAAATCCAATCTTTTATCCATTTTGATTTTATTATTCATATTTCTACCAGTAGTATATGAGTGCATGAGACATATATTTTTCTCTAACTCATCTTCAAATGGATCAAGAACACTTGATATCCGGCCAGAGGACTATAAAAACCTAGTTGAAGGATAGGGAACTCCCTCGAGCTGATTGGCTAGGCACACAGTCCTAAACAGACATCCAATGGCACAGTCCTGCTACCAACTCTCAACATTGGGATCTTCGAAATTAAGAAGCTTCTGTTCAGATAAAGGATTGTAACCGAGCTCAAAGCAACCCACAGAATGGGAGAAAATCTTCACTAACCACAATCTGATAGAACTCTCTTCCCGAGTGCACAAAGAACTTAGAAAACTAAACACCAAGGAAACACCAATGGCCCAATTAAAAAATGGGCCTGGAACTTAAGAAACTTTACCAGGGATGAAATAAAATGCTAACAAATATCTTAAAAATGCTCCACTTCCTTAGCCATCAGGGAATGCAAATCAAAACTTCCCTGAGATATCATCTCACCCTGGTCAGGATGCAAAAATCCACAATACAAACAACAACAAATGTTGGAGAGGATGTGGAGAGAGGGGAACTCTCCTACATGCTGGTGGGAAATGCAGGTCCTACAGCCACTTGGTGACGCCGTCTGGAGATTCTTAAAGAAATAAAGATTGAAATGCCATATGACCCTGCTATCGCACTTTTGGGAATAAACCCCCCATCGCAGCAGGTTACCTGATAGCACAAGGACCATGTTCATAGCAGCTGTTTACCATAGCAAAGTCATGGAATCAACCCAAATGTCCAACAGTTGAGGTGGATAAGGAAAACTGTGGTACATTACAATGGAATACTACTCAGCCATCAAAATGATGAATTACTGGAATTTGCCGGGAAATGGATGTATTAGAAACATTACATAAGTGAAGTATCCTCTAAACCCAGAAAATTAAGTGCCGTATGTACTCCCCTAATAGTGGCTCCTAGTTCCAAATCACCCAGCCCCATTGAGACATCAAAAGTAAACCTCATGTGAATAACAGTAATTGGCAAGGATTATGAACAAGATAGATGGGTAGGAGGGCCACAAAACCAGAAACAAGGAGAGAGGGGACCATGTTACAGCAGAGAAAATAGGCCCCATCAAGGTCTGCAAGTAGTAATGAGAAACCTGGTTAAGTTCACACGACGTTCTTTTCCGATCTCACCAGAAGGGAGGGCATATAGTCCTAGCAGATAAAAAGTAATCATTTTGGCAAATGGGTGATGGACCATCTCCTCACTGAGGTTTCCTACTCTTATTACATCTACCCTTGAATGTGCTATATAACAAGACTCCAGTTTAAACAGCTTTTGTTCTGCCAGGGGCGCGGGGTGACATACAGGCCACAGCAGGATGGAGTGAAGGGCATTGCAGGAGCAGCAAAACTGCAAAAGAAAATCAACAAACCACAATCCAGAACTTCAGGCATCTATATCAATCACATAGAACTAGGCCAGCCTATCTCCCCCATCCTGGAGCTCAGGGACATTTGCGGAAGAGGGGGCGGGGTAAGTATTGTAAAGAGCAAAGGATGGGAGGAAACAACGATTTGCAAGATTTCTCACACAATAGTTGGGGCCAAAGCAATCATAATGGACTTTGCATGGCCCTGCGCAATGTCCAGTGCACTGGTTGCCCTCATAAGTCAGCTCTAGCATCTGTTAGGAGGCACGAGATCCCTGGAGGCAAGGGATTG
Organism: Typhlomys cinereus; assembly: GCA_023101885.1. Classification (NCBI taxonomy): domain Eukaryota; kingdom Metazoa; phylum Chordata; class Mammalia; order Rodentia; family Platacanthomyidae; genus Typhlomys; species Typhlomys cinereus. The sequence goes on from JALPQD010000026.1 coordinate 8,646,762, forward strand.
ACAGCCATTAGTATGCTTCCTATGCTTAAGGGGAACAAGAGAAGGGCTTATGGAATGCCACTGGGTACTTATATGTCATCGGAGAGAGGACCCAGTGAGAGTTAGGTGTACACAATAAATGACTCTTGACTTGGGGGGATGGCAACGGGGAATGGGGAGGGAGAGGAGGGGGAGGAGGGGGGTCGGGGGGAGGAGGGGGGAGGGAGGGAACTGGTAAAATTTTAAAAGTTAATTAAATTTTTAATAAAAAAATAAAAAACAGCATGGTAGTGGCTACAAAATAGACACATAGATCAATGGATAACAATTGAAAACCCAGACATAAGCCCATACAATTACATTCTTTAACAAAGGGGCCAAAAAAACCTCAGTGGAAAAAGAAAAGCATCTTCAATAAATGTTGCTGGAAAAGCTGGATATCCACATGAAGAAGATTTAAATGGGACTGGTATGTAAAAAACTCAACTCCAAATGGATCGAGGACCTTAATATTAGGCCAGAGAGTATAAAAATCTTACTTGAAAGAATAGGGAATTCCCTCAAGCAGATAGGGCTAGTCCAACATTTCCTATACAGAGCCCAAATACCACAGGTATTAGAACCAATAATCAACAAATGGGATCCATGAAATTCAACAGCTTCCATTCAGCTAAAAAGAATGCATACAAAACAAAAAGGCAAATCACAGAATGGAAAAAAAAAATCATGACTAACCACACATCTGATAGTGGTCTAATATCCAGAGTGCACAAAGAATTTTTAAAAAATTATACACCAAGGAGATATATAGCCTAATTAGAAATGGGCAGCAGAACTTAAAAAGAAACTTTTCCAGGGATGAATTGAAATGTCTAACAAATATCTTAAAAATGCTCCACATCCTGAGCAATCAATAAATTGTAAATCAAAACTACCATGAGATATCATCTTACACTGGTCATGTAGGCAAAAATCCACAAATTAATAGGACCAAATGTTAGAGATAATGTGGAGAGAAGGGAACTCTCATACACTGCTGGTGGGAATGTAGGCCGATAAAATGATTCTGTAGATCAGTATGGTGATTTCTAAAAAAGTTATGGATGGAATGCCATATGACCCTGCTATACCACTACTGGGAATAATCTCCCAAACTGTAGCAATGCACTACAGTGACACAAGCACAACCAAGTTCATTGCATCACTATTTACAATAGAAAAGTCATGGAATCAACCCAAATGCCCAACAGTTGACAAATGGATAATGAAAATGTTGTGCATTTATACAAAGGAATACTATTCAGCCATCAAAAAAGATGAATTGATGAAATTTGCTGGGAAATGGATGAAATAAAAAAAATTATATCGAATGAAGTATCCTAGACATTGAAAGTTAGATTCTATATGTATTCCCTAATAAGTGGATCCTAGTTGCAAATCCACTTAATGACATGTTCAAAGATAAATATCTGTAAAAAACACTGTAATTGCAAAGGATTATAAACAGGAGTTTAGAGGAATGAGGACCTCAAATGAAAGGAGATAAGGGAACATGCTTCAGTAGAAAAAATAGGCCATGGTCGTGTATTGCATGTAAGTAACGAGACATCTGGTGTATCTCATTTCCCTTCCTGGTCACTTGGGACTGAACAGGTTTGATCTGACCAATCAGGGAGAAATAAGACTGGCAGATAGATTGTAACCATCCGGCAAATGGGACACTCACCCCCCCCACACACACACACTACTGTGTCCTACTCCTATTCTTCCGTCTGTGTTTGAGTCTTCTCCTATATTAAGATCTTCATTTACACAGTCTTCTATCTTTGGTTAGGAGGTGAACTTTGATACCAATCAGAATGCAAAGAAGGGTAGTGCAAGAATAGCAAAACTGAAAAAAACAGCAAACCATAATTCAAAACACCAAAGACCCTACATTATTCATCAGGAACCAGACCAGCCAAATTTCTCCCCATCCTAAAGCTCTAGAAACCTTGTAGAAGAGGTGGCAGCAAGATTATAAGAGCCTAAAGATGGGGAGGACCAACAATATGCAAGATACTCCACACTTGTTAGAGGTTCAGCAGCCAGAATTGGACTTTGCCTCCTGCACAATGCCTGACAAGTCAAGGACCCCCCAAAGTCTAGCACAGACCATCAGGGAGAAGGATCTAGGCAGTAGGATCCTTAGAGGCAAGGAATTCAACAGTCATAATAGAGTTTCCATGCTAATGGGCAAACCAAGTATTGGCCCTGGGCTATGCAACTTAGTCTTGAACCATCAATAGGGTGGAGGTATCAAAAGGAGGTTTGCTGCCCATATAAAGAGATACTAGAGGGGATGGGAAGGAGGAAGATGGAAACATTGGAAGAGGGACAGGGAAGGAGGGGTGTGAAAGGAAGGGAGAAGGGGAGAGTGGATTGGGTGATGATGCAGGAAGGAAGGAGGGAAGAAAAAGATGGAGGTTCCTGTTGATCTTGTATGATTAAGAAAAAACTAAAATGTTGGAGAAAAAAAGGAAAGCATGGTATATTTATATAGTGGACTACTACTCATTCATCAAAATGAATTAATGATAATTTCCCATAAACAGGTAGAATTAGAAGAAATTATACAATGTGAAATATCTCAAACACAGAAATATTGATGCTGTATGTTCTCACTTATAAGGATCCAAACCCAGTTAATCATGTACTCAAAGGTTAATCTCTGTAACACCAACTATAACTGCAAAGGATTATAACTAGGAGAGAAGGGGGAAAGAAGACCTCAAAAAACACAGTTCAATAAAGAAATTAGGCCACAGTCATGAACTGCATGTAGGTAGGGAGACAATTGATGCAGTCTATTCTCACTTCCCTTCCTGTTCACTTGGGACTGGACGGGTTTGACCTCCCCATTTAGGAAATGGTTAGGGGTTGGCAGTTATATGATAAACCACCAGCAATCAGGAGACTGACCTGACTTACTAGTGTTTCATACTCCTATTCTTCCGTCTACCTTTAATCCTCTTCTTATATTAAGATCTACATTTAAATCGTCTTTTATCTTTGGTTGAAAGAAGACAACACTCAAACAGAATGTAGCAAAGTGTAGTGCAGGAACTGCAAAACTGAGAACAACAACCAACCATAGTTAATAATACCAATAGCCTATAATGTTCACCCAGAGTCAGACCCACCAAATCTTTCCCCATCAGGGAAACTTGCAGAAGAGGGACAACAAGAAAACAAGAGTCTTTTTTCCCTTGAAGCTCTCAGCAAAAGAAATCCTGAGTAACAAAAACACTGCAGGAGGCAATGCCATAGTTATAAAAACATCCTTGTACTGACTCCAAAATAGACACATAGATCAATGGATAAGGGTTGAAGAACCAGATATAACCCAACACAATTACAGCCATTTGATCTTTGACAAAAGGGCCCAAAAATTCCAATGGAAAAAGAACAGCATCTTCAACAAATGGTGCTGGCAAAACTGGTTGTCCACATGTAGAAGATTAAAACTGGACCCGTATTTGTCACCATGTACAAAACTTAACTCCAAATGGATCAAGGACTTAATATAAGGCCAGAGACTACAAAAACCTTAGTTGAAAGGGTAGGGACCTCCCTAGAACTGATTGGACTAGGCCAACAGTTCCTAAACGGAATCCAATACCACAGTCAATACAACCAACACTCAACAGATGGGATCTTATGAAATTAAAGAGCTTCTGTTCAGATAAAGAGATTGTAACCCCAGCACAAAGGCAACCCATAGAATGGGAGCAAAACTTCACTAAATACATATCTGATAGAGCTCTATTATCCAGAGTGCACAAAGAACTTAGAAAACTAAACACCAAAAGAACAATTTGCCCAATTTAAAAATGGGCCTTGGAAATTAAAAGAAACTTTACCAGGGACAAAATAGAAATGTCTAACAAATATCTTAAAATATGCTCCGCATCCTTAGCCATCAGAGAAATGCAAATCAAAACCTCCCTGAGATATCATCTTACCCCAGTCAGCATGGCAAAAATCCACAATACAAACAACGCCAAATGCTAGAGGGGATGTGGAGACAAGTGACCTCTCCTATATTGCTGGTGGGAATGCAGGCTTATATAATCACTCTGGTGAGCTGTCTGGTGATTCTTAAAAATGTTAAAGATTCCTCCTGCCCGAATGCCTGCCTGAACAGGACAGGACTCGCTCCAGTCCTCCATCCCAGCTGAGTTCCCCCAGTTCCCCAGGTGGCCCCTGTCCCAGCTCCTCCCACCAGCCAGCCCAGGCAACACTCAGGAATTGCCCACTTTCCTCCAAACCTGGAGCTTGGGTGGGCCACTAAGCCAAGTCCCAAGTCCCAGGTGAAGAATTCTGCCATCACCTCAGCTCCTCTGCCCTTCCAGAACACCGGGGACCTTTGCTCATAGTCCAAGGAGGACACACGGCTACTCAGAATTCAATAGAGTCCAAAGGAAAAGCAAGCAAAGCTCTAAGGGATATAGGCCATACAACTGAAGTCCTCTAAAATCATCCTATCACATGGGAGAGATTCTTCACATCCAGCCCAAAGATAAGTAAACCTCTTGTTTTAACATACTGCTCCTTTCTAGTATTAATCACTGCAGATTAGTTTTCCATACAGCCACCCCAAAACATATACAACTACAAGGAATATACCATTCACCTTCACATATCACAAATATACTAAATCATAAAAGTACACTACTAATATTAGTGCACTAATAAAAGTGCATACTAATATTCACCCCCTGTCTACTTAACCTGACTTAACTGATGTAATAATAGCCTAATAACCTCATCTAGGAAATAACAATAACAACAGACAAATGTACCCAACTCTAATGCAAGCACTAGAAATAATTGCCTGAGAGTAGTAATACCAACTAAATCAGTTCAGCCAAAAACACATGACATTCCAT